>OY720453.1:49805190-50082690 GCA_963082715.1 Harpalus rubripes | reverse complement strand
AATAAATCTAGAAAAAGTAGTTACGAATTGCAACATTATCAATACCAGCTAAAATAAGAATATGTAAAGGCAATTAAAGAATAGTGCAATGTAGTACTGTCAATGTCAACAATCACACTTTTATGTCAAATTTTTCACTTGCTAAATCATGGCCATTTAGATAGGTGAAATATATCTCACTTTGTTTCGGGAATTAAAAAAGTGGGAAAATATGAAATGAGATGTGAGTGAGATGAAATTTTAACCAACCAAGTCATAGATCAGCATTAGGGATTCCAACAAAAAATTTGACTACTTTACGTTTTTTGATTTGTGAGCATTCAGCTTGGTGCGGGAAATGACATACATTTAGCTATTATAACTACAGCCTGATTTAAATATTTTACATATACAATACAAATACGTTTATACGTAGTAAGGCACATTTTATTTGTAGTTGTTCGATTACGGCAATAATAATAAATAGTTAATATAGAAAATTTAGCTATACGTTAGTCACTCGTAAGCCCGCGGGCTGCCTAACACAGACCACTACACTACGGACACGGACTACGGAGACGTACGGACTCAAAATTCAATAAATCTAGAAAAATTAGTTGCGTATGGCAACATTATCAATATCAGCTAAAATGAATATAATAATATCACGATAAATATGTAAAGGTAATCAAAGAAGAGTGTTAAAAATCACACTTTTATGTTATGCTAAATCATGGCCATTTAGATAGGTGAAATATATCTCACTTTGTTTCGGGAATTTAAAAAGTGAGAAAATATGAAATGAGATGAGAGTGAAATGAAATTTTATGTTACCTTGTGAGAAAATTCTCATATTTCAAGAATCGGTATCCAGGTGAATAAAAATTTAATTGATCGCTTGACTTGGGTGACAATTTAAAACAACCAACGAAGTCATAGTTCAGCGTTAGGTATTCCAACGAAAAATTCAACTACATTTACGTTTTTTGATTTATGGGTATCAGCTTGGTGTGGGAAATGACATACATTTAGCTATTATAACTACAGCCTGATTCTAATATTTTACTTATACTTATACAGTACAATTACGTTTATACGTAGTAAAAGACATTTTATTTGTAGTTGTACTGTTTCGGCAATAATAATAATTTGTTAATAAAGAAAATTTACCTATACGTTAGTCACTCAATGTCAAAAATCAATCACTTTTCATGTCATATTTCTCACTTGCTAAATCATGGCCATTTAGATAGGTGAAACATATCTCACTTTGTTTCGGGAATTAAAAAAAATTGATGTGGACAACACACGGCTTCCTTGTACGTAAGACCAATATGAAGCATAGACCCAATTATAAAATTGCACGTATTTGACGTAATTTGACGTTAACATCTATTTTTAAATTTTTTTGCTACTTTCTGTTCTAATCCATAGCAAGCTTCATTATATAAACCAAAAAGTATATAAGTTTTAAATTTACATATCTCGCTTATCCAAAGGGTTAATTTAATAATACTTGATGTGCTACACGCAGAATTTAATTCTCTGAAACTCTTATGTTTGAAGCATTTATTTCTAAAATCGAAATGAAACCATTTTAATAAAGAAAAATTGTTAACAACTTCAGGTAATATATCACTCCCGGTTAGCCTGTTTTAACCAAAATCTACTATGTTATTCCAATTGACATAAAAGTCTTAGGCTCGGGCCACACTATGCGTTTTGGCGGGACCGGTTTAACGGGACCGGTTTACCGGGACGACAACAACTTATTGTTTTAAATGAATGCGTCCACACCGATGCGGTTGCGGTCCGGTTGCCGGATACTACCGCAGCATGTTGCGGTTTGACCGGACGGTCAATTTGCCGCATGACAACTACACATTGGAGATAATGCAAGCGTTCACAAAGGTCTGGTTTTGTTTTTTAATAGACAACGTATACTATTTGGGCTCTACACCGATCAAACATTGGTCCGACTGTGTCCGAATCGGGTTGTCATTGCTGCCGTCCTGTTTAGCGGGATATATCTGGACGCTGTTCGATCCATCCCGTTTAACCGGATGCGGTTTTACCGGTCCCGCCAAAACGCATAGTGTGGCCCGGGCCTTACATACCAAATTTGAAAAAGTTTTGGATTATATTTTAAAATATTTTTTATTAAAATCTATTATAGGCTTCAAATAAAATACCATTTTTGGAAATTATGTAATGACCAAAAATATGTTATAACAGTTCTAAATACAAAATTTCAACTTTCTACGGCTTACCGTTTTTCAAGAATCGGTATCCAGATTGATTTGTCAAGTGAAAAGTGCTATGTTTTCACTTGAACTACTCAGAAAACAATCTACTTTCTATCAAAACATTTTTTTACGTAAAAATAAAAATGAAATAAGTAGAATAGTTGATTTGTTGGGCAAGAAATTGAGCTACAACGATTTCTACCTAAAATGTATGAAGCTGCAAAATAAGTTAAAGCGGCTGTGAAATAAAAACGGCCATGAAGTAGTTTTTGACAGATGTAAGAAAGTGATACTTTACAGTTGTAAAAGGTTACATAAAACAATTATTTATGATACATATTTTTACGTCCCGCTACCCTTGGTAAGAGAGGTATAGGGATCGTGCTAAAAATCTCATATAGATATTTTGGTAAATGACTACGTTTTAATGTCCCTGAAATCCAATGATGTCTGTATATATATATATATATATATATATATATATATATATATATATATATATATATATATATATATATATATATATGTGTGTGTGCGTGCGTGCTTACATGTGTAATTAATGTGTGTGTATGTGTCTGTGTGTGTGTGTGGATCCTTGACTTTAACTCAAATACTATCATTCAGAAAATTTCGAAACCTTGTATTTATACGTTATTATAATATGGAAAGAAGCCATTCGATTTTTGTGTAAATCAGATAACCGGATATGGCATTTTACATGAAGCTCAAAATAGATTTTCTACGAAAAATACCTTTAAATGTTATTTTTTCGAAATTTATGTTATTATAAAAATTAAAATCAGTCTTGTCCGAGCCATCGTAGAAAACGGACGTTTATCAATTGCTCCCACTAACTTACACAACGTGGTATTACGTAGAACCTTAATTGCCAATATAATTATCATATTAGTCATTAATTTATACACAAATTATAAAACAAGTGCTAATCAGACAGTAAGGGTTCTCCTTCGGAGAACCCTTACGTAATGTTAACGGCACAATCACCAACACCCATTGATTTCACGCAACAGAAACAAAATAGCAACAAGAGAATGAATTCTGAAGACTCATATGTTCCAAGCAAGAGATACATAACATAACCAACAATATATGTATTTCCGACATGAGAGAACTTCTGAAACATCAAAATTTCACAACCAAATTAATTGGACCTCAGACACTAAAAATTAATTTAAGTACAGTAAACGATTATAGACAAGTAACACAATATTATGACACCATGAAAGTAGAATTCTACACATATCAACCACCAGACAACAATATGCTGTCAATAGTTATCAAAAATGTACCTATTTCAATAGGAGAAGACGAAGTACTAGAAGAATTAAATACGCAATTTACAATCCACAAAGTCACCAGATTACTTAATAAGTTTAAAGACCCTATTCCAGTAATCGCAGTGGAACTACCAAAAAGAGACAACTCCAAATTGAATATTCAACCTAAAAAGTATTATGAATGCTATAGTACACGGAAGAAATGAGACGAAAATCTAACGATATTTCACAGTGCACAAACTGCCAACAATTCGGACATACGAAAAATTACTGCCATATGGAATCAAATTATCACAAGTGTGCCGGCCAGCACAGCATCCAGCCAACTATAGGGCCTGCACCTATTATAAAAACATAAAAGAAAAAATCAAGAATAAAACGCTTCAAATGCAGAACCCACATATAAAACCCTTCCCACAAACCACTATCCTACACAAAATACTCCTCCACACACATACTTCTCTGCCCTCCTAAACAATCCTAACCACCCTCAACGAGAGGATAACACTAACTCAAACTCCCCTTTTTCACAAACAATAACCCAAATTCTCTCATTCAAAACAAACCGAATAACAGAATTAATCACAGCCAAAGATACCAAAAATAAAACAATTCATACCCAACATCTTTTCCCAACAACCGGAATGATACACACAAACAATATAAAAGATCTAACCATCATGAACTGGAATGCAGACGGTTTAAAATCAAAAAGGCAAATGTTTATAGATTTCATGCAAAGATACAACGTAGACATATGCTGCATAAGCGAAAGTCACCTAATCCCAGGTGAATCATTTAAAATCCCTCAATACGAAATATACAGAAATGACAGAGTCGCAACTTGGGCCTCGGGAGGAAGTGCAATCATTATTAAAAAACAATTAGCACATCATGAAGTGTTACTTCCAACACTGCGAACACTCGAAGCCACAGTCATAAACCTTAAATTGCTGAATAATCACAACATTACAATTATATCAGCATATCATCAACCCTGTAGAAGAAAAGAATTAACAAGGAAGATCTCAATAACATATTTCAACTATCAAACCCTGTTATACTGCTAGGCGATCTTAATTGTAAAAACCAAAAATGGGGATGCGCTAAAACGAATCCTAATGGCATCCGTTTGGAAGAATATATTAATGAACTTGGCATAAAAATTATTGATCCTGATGAACCAACACATTACCCATACCGTTCAGATCACACGCCAATCAGTAAAAATCGAACTAGACTCTGATCACATCCCAGTACTGGTACAATTCTCAAATCAACCTCACCTAAATCTGAATAATCATCATATTGTCACCGGAAAAATCGACTGGAGAAAATTTCATCAAGAAATAAATAACACTAACGAAGCACCCAATCTACAAAACACACAAGAAAGCATAGACGAAGCAATAGACAAATACATAAATGCAATAATAACAGCAGCAAAAAATTCTATCAAAAAAAGCAACAGACACTTTATACAGCCCTCAATACCACATCATATTCAAGAACTTATCAAAGAGAAACACAAACTAAGAAGACTATGGCATAATACTCGTAATAAAACAATCAAAACGCAACTCAATAGAATAACACATACACTACATAGAAAACTAGAAGAGCACAGCATCAATCAATAGCAAAACTACTTAAGTGAAATAAATCCGGAAGATACTTAAATGTGGAGAGCAACAAGAAGAATTCTCAACACCAACTATCATACCCTCTATAAAACAAGGCACAAACACTTATTGCAGTGATGAAGAAAAATGCAAAGTATTTGCTGATCACTTTGAGAAAGTACTCAACTTACAAGAAGAGGAAGACGCAGCACAAATAACAAAAAGTCAGCTGGAAATGATCATATAACTAATACAGTACTCAAAATTTTACCCAAAAAATGCATAAGCTTCTTAGCTTCAATTCTAAACAAATGTCTTAGAATCGGCTATTTCCCATTTAAATGGAAATATGCCATTATAATAATTTTTCATAAACCAAACATACCAAAGAATAACGTTTCTAGCTACCGACCAATCAGTCTATTACTATCTATCAATAAAATATTCGAGAAAGTAATTAAAACACGACTTATATGCTTTTTGGATGCAAACAATAGCATTCCTCCATTTCAATTTGGATTTAAGTCAAATCACTCCACGAATCATCAACTACTTAGATTAACAGAAATCATCACGAAAGGCTTCGAAAAGAAAGAAATTACAGCCATAGCATTTATGGATGTACAACAAGCCTTCGATAAAGTTTGGCATAATGGCTTAAAAATTAAACTCTAAGAACTCAAACTCCCCGAATATATATATATATATATATATATATATATATATATATATATATATATATATATATATATATATATATATATATATATATATATACTACATCAGTCTGTCATTTATTTTACAACGAACATTTGAAATCAAAATAAATAGTACTCTATCAACTACCAGAAGGAGTGCCACAAGGCTCTGTATTGGGACCCATATTATAATATATATATATATATATATATATATATATATATATATATATATTACAGGGTAAGTCAGGGAAGACGCCCCCCCCCCTTTAACTTTTTTATTATGAGTACTAGAAAAAAATGGCTCATGTAAATTTTTATTATTTTACATATACTATTTGATGGCAGATGTAGATATTTTTTATAATGTCAGGTTACAAGATACGACTATCAACTTTTATTTTTCAAATGGCAATCTATAATTATTTTAATAAAATAGAAACCGCCATTTCTTTCTTTTTTCAACGATGTATTATTTTTTATTAATGTATTTGAAATTTTTTTAAACAAATATTATAGGTGGCTATGTTAAAATAAACTAAACGTAACAGTGCTATACAACTTAGCAAACTAAAACAACAAATTTAGTAACAAAAACAACTTAAAACCGCTCTCGGTAAATTCTTTTTCCTCTTCTTATGATTCCAGTCGATTCAGCAATTATTAGAATCATAGCAATTAATTTGTTCTTCGTAAACATTTCAAAATGTTTTTTTTTTGTTTACAAAATAAGTTAAATTAAGTACCAAACAAATGTATACTTTTTTGACATTAATTTAATTGTTTTACATTGTTACGTTTTGTTTATTTTCACATAGCCACCTATAATATTTGTTTAAAAATTATTTCTAATATTTCTAAATTATCTCATTTTTCTCGAAATTTTTCAAATACATTAATAAAAAATAATACCAACTTTCTCGAACACAAGCATTGCAATGTATGCTGATGATACAGCAATCATCTCTCAAAATCAAGACCCAGAAAAAGCTAAAAACGACCTTCAAACCTCAATAAACATAATAACAGCATGGGTGAAAAAATGGAAAATAACTCTAAATGAGACAAAATGCGAATGTAAAATATTCACACTCAGAATGAGTCACGATCCTGATCCAGTAGAAATCAATAACATCGTAGTTCCTTGGAATCCAAACCAATCCACAGTAAAATACCTAAAAGCTCACCTAGATAAAAAACTGACATGGACAAAACATATCCAAACCAAAATAATAGAAGCCAACAGAAGATTAGGAATGCTGTATCCCCCAATTTACAAAAAATCAAAGCTAAGAACAAAATGTACCATATTAATCTACAAATCAATTCTAAGACCGATATTAACATACGCTTGTCCTATCTGGAGTTCGGTATCCAATCAACAATTCAACAAATTGCAAAAATTCCAAAATAAAGTACTAAAAATCGCTACTAAATCACCCTGGTTCATTCGTAATAAACAAATTCACAAAGAATTAAAAATTCCTGCATTTAAAGACTTTGTCGACAAACTAACACTAAACTTTATATCCAACATAAATAAGTGCTCAGGATCCAACCACTATAACTCCGGGGAGACTACCAACAATAGAAGACTTCGCAAACGTCTACCTCAAGATATACACTTTGGAACAAACTAAATCACACTCAAATAATAAGTCCCAAGGAAGTATGTAATTACTAGTCCTAACCAAGTCATTAGAAACAACAATCGAACCGTAAATAACAAATTTAATTTGTTGAACCGGTTTAATCTACTTAAAAAATTAAAAATTATTAAATTTTCTACAGGCATGCTTTAATACATTTTCTATATATTTTATGGATAAATTTATAAAATTATCTATAATTTAAATCCTGGAGCCCACGCTTTAATAATAATAATAATAATAATAATTAATTTATTGCCCAACAGTTAACCAATTACAGGACCAATAATATTCCCAAAAAAATATACATAGATAGTTTAATACTAAAAAACAAAATTGTTAATCATTTACGAAAAAAAAAAATATATATCATCATACATTAGCTCAGCATTATTACATATAATAAAACTGGCAAGCGATGTAAAATATCCGTGTAGGAGATTGGTAGGTGGAACGTTCTATGATGTCTGGACCCCGGGCGTGGAACATGAAGTGGTATACGAGATAGTAGTTGCGGCGCGTCAATTTTGTTGTGGAGCAGTATCTAAACAAACAGCAAACACAACTCCTTGGTTACTCAGTTCATATCTCAAATGTTTGTAACTGACAGATAAATGTCACTGTCAAAGAACTAATCATTTCAAGAGAAATATTCGTTTTCCGGGAATGGACTGTGTCATATTTTGAGTCAGAGCTCAACGTTTCGCCCGCAGTCATATGGGGCATCTTCAGGAGCAAGGGGGATAGTACTGTCTTAAACACGGTTACCCGACGTATCAACCACGCTAGAGGCCGAGTTTAAGCAAGAAGGATGGAGACTCAGTTTACAAGGTTACCCGACGTGTAAACTGAGTCTCCATCCTTGTTGCTTAAACTCGGCCTCTAGCGTGGTTGATACGTCGGGTAACCGTGTTTAAGACAGTACTATCCCCCTTGCTCCTGAAGATGCCCCATATGACTGCGGGCGAAACGTTGAGCTCTGACTCAAAATATGACACAGTCCATTCCCGGAAAACGAATATTTCTCATGACTCAGACTGTGGAAGCCTACGCAATTATTAATCATTTCAAATTAATAATAGTAACGTATTAAAAAGAAAATAGTAAATAGAATCATAGTTATATGGAATGGGGAATACAGTTTTCAGCATAAGTAAATATGTAAGTATGTATATTTGAATAAATAAAAATTAAGTGGAGGGAGGTATTGTGTTGGACACATCAAATTTTTTTACAAGAAAATAAGAAATTTATTTTTATTTATATTTTTAACATACGTAGCTAAAGGTATCCTAAGTTTTCCGCTAAATAATAATAATAATAATAATAATAATAATAATAATAATAATAATAATAATAATAATAATAATAATAATAATAATAATATTAATAATATAATAATAATAATAAATAATAATAATAATAATATTAATAATAATAATAATAATAATAATAATATTAATAATAATAATAATAATATTAATAATAATAATAATAATAATAATAATAATAATTTCAAAGAGAAGTAGAAAATGATGTCGCCCCCCCAACAACCCACTGATCCAAGAGACCCCGTAAGGTCCGAGGATAATAATGGCGGTGACCCCAACCTTCTTCCAAACTAATCTATTTACCTCTTGATGTAATGTTACCTTCTCTTGCCTTTACAGGCCGATATTGTAACATAATTATGTACCTATTTATAGTGAAAATAAAGATAATAATAATAAGAATAATAATAACAATAATAATAATAATAGTAATAATAAAATGTGATTAAGCATTTTTGCAACCTTTTAGTTATAAATTAGATACAGGATGCAAGCATATTTGCATTGAATTTTTTAATTTAATTTTATTAACCCTCCATCCCACAACCTCTGTCTACGCTACTGGTAAACATGGTAACCTCTATCAAGTTCAGAAGTTTTTAAAGTTCCATTTTGCAGAGATAAAAGTATACTCTAAAAAGAAACAAGAAAACAGTTCTATTTTCATATACGCACACTCGCTACATACACCTCTCGAAATATAGGAGTGCTGTTGTTAGTACTAAGGATCCCGTTGATGGTCCTGGCGCTGCTATCGCTTGATGGCAGTTCCGTGATGAGCACCAAGCTAGGGATTTTTATTGTACAATTTGGTGGAGTTATGATAGTAGTTGTAAGCATGCACACAGCATATTAACTTCCAGGCACGTTCTACATCTACACTATACGGTAATTACGTCTAAGATACAGTTAATAGTTAGGAATAGTTTTACCAACATGGGATCTTCGCGTGTTGCATATTAACATAAAGGAATTCCGTTCGTTATTATATATGTAAATCAATACGAGTATAATTCGGTGTTGAATATTTAGTTTTCCTGTGTAAATGACGAGGGTGATTTAGTATGAAGGAATATAATGGGCCCATCCAAGTTTTTTTTGAGTCTTTTATATTTTGTTAAAAATTTAAAAAGAGAAATTCTATAATTAATTTTTTCTTGATATTAAGCTTAAAATCAATTATTTGGCCTCAGTACGTATATAGGAAAAGTACAGTCTTTTTTAGAAAGAGAAAATTTTACGAACCGAAGCGCCAAATCACAATGTATTTCTGACAATGAAAAAAAATGTCTAAAAATAGATAGAAATTTCAAATAGTATAAAAATCGCATAAAATAGTTTGTTGTATACATTCATAAATCACATCAAAAAGTTACAAACATAATCACAAAAAAATTCGAACACAAAATTATATTAAATAAGCACGTATAGACAAAAGTAAAATCAATACTAATAAAGTTATAAAATATAGCAATATTTTCCGTAATTTTACGAACCGGAACAATATTTTTGATCTTTTAACGAATAGTTGCTTCGTTTAAATTTGCTCCGGTTAATTTTGAGTTCTGGTCAATGGCCATATCTTAATCTAACAATATATTTATGTGATATTTCATTTTTATAATATTTCAGATATCAAATTTGTCAGCTTATATAATATCCGATTTGAAATATCTATTCAGCTACAGTTTAAGCTTGAAGAAAATAAAAGTATGAAAAATGACAGAACTAGTGTAATTTTGGCTTTTGTGGACAAATTTACTATTAAAAGTAATTTTGTTTGTACTCTTTGAAAAGTAGGATTTGAAACAGGCATACGGCGCGTTCTATCGGTGTTAGATATCTTCCGATTTCTACCAGTACTAGCTCAATGGTCGTTATTTTGCGTCAAAAAAATTTGAATATTCCTACGAATCATTCCACTTCAAAGATGGAAGCGTTGGTAGGCAGATCTATGGAGTGAGTAAAAATTCAAAATTTTAATAGCCGACTGTAGTGTGCGCCTCTCTGCCCATTTGTGCATGTTTAGATTAGGTTGTGCTCAAGACGGATCATTTAAAATGGAAAACGACAACAATAAAAAAAAATTAACATAAGGGATAATATATTTCTAAATCATAATAATTATTCTGAACTAATATCAAAAAAACTATAAAAAATATACAAAGTTATATTTATTTATTACTTGACAGTTATTTGCTACCTAGCGTTCTATTGCTTTAAGAGTACCTATTCTTAAATTAGTAGGAATTTTTATAACACCGACAGAATGTAGTAAAAGAACGCCATGCGTCCACGCGCATAATATTAACATTGAAATAATCGATTTCAAATAAAAATTTATTAATATTTGACATAAAAACTGAAATCTGAATCAACTTGCCAAATTTTAATTCTTAATTATTAATAGAAGCTGAGATCTAAGAATTTTACTTTTTTAATAAACAAAATATTATTAATTCGAAAAAAAATTAACATTTATATAATTCACCAACAACATATTAAAATTATTCTTTTTTTTTTCATTCATACATATTGATATTAAATATCAATGAGCGTTTCTTCAAACGCGCTAAAAATGGGGGTCATTTTTACCTCCCGCTTCCCCTTGGTAAGGGAGGTATAGGGATCATGCTAAAAATCCTCCACTCTAACTCAAATACTATCATTCAGAAAAAATTTAAACCTTGTATTTCGAACTTTTTCTGTATTGGAAAGAGCACATTAGTTTTTGGTGAAAATCGGATAACCGGAAATGGCACTTTACAAGAAGCTCAAAATGGTTTTTCTTCGAAGAATACCTTTAAATGTTATTTTTTCGAGATTAATTTTATTAAAAAAATTAAAAATTATTAAATTTTCTATAGATTTGCATTAATACTTTTTCTATATATTTTACGGATAAATTTATTAAATTATCTATAATTTAAATCCCAGAGCCTACGCTTTAAACAAACAAAACGCAGTTATTCAGATGTATGTAACTAATAGATAAATACCACTATCAATGAACTAATCATTTCAAAATAATAGTAACGTTTTAAAAAGGAAAAAGTAAATAGAACAATAAAAAAGGAATTCAATACAGTTTCCAGCATAAGTAAATATGTAGGTATGTATTTAGATTAATAAAAATTAACAATACGTAAAAATATTTAAGCTTATCCTCATTTTTGGATTAGTAAATTCTATTCTATCCCGGTATTTAAAATTTATTCTTCATTTTATTATAGTTCCGGTGGCTCAATGGTTGAGCAACGCCTCATGTCATTATTGCCCCCGGGGCTCTGGGTTCGAATCCCACTAAGGAATGGATGTGTGTGAATGTGAACCTACTCTGTAATTGGGATTTTATCCTGATGAAGGGTTTAAAAAAAGTAGATACTTGGATTAGATTAGACTATATTTTAAGAAATAAACAGTCAAAATTAGAGTAAAATTCGCTAATCCAAAAAACTTAATCTTTTTTGTGACTCGGGCTGTAAATGGCGGGAGGTATTGTGTTGGCCACACCAGATTTTTTGTATATATTGTCATTATTTTTATATCGATTAATTTAAAACATGAAAATTAATATAATTAGGCAGAAATGTATAGTCTATAATTGAAAGTGTGTTTTATAATTTTAGAATTTTTTTAAAACAAGTTATTGAGTTTAAAACCTGACTATAATGCTGAAATGGATAGTATTATAAAAAAATAATTAAATTTACATAATAATAATAGTAATAATAATAATAATATATATATATATATATATATATATATATATATATATATATATATATATATATATATATATATATGTGTGTGTGTGTGTGTGTGTGTGTGTGTGTGTGTGTGTAAAATGTACCGTCATGGGAATATAACAACTTATAATTTAATAAATGAAGTTAATTAAATTTAAATTTAGTTTTGTTGTCAAGGAAGCAAATGTCAAGATTACTAAAAAGTACCATCTATTTATAACTGTCCAATGATATGTCAAAAATTTAGAACACACGTATTTCATATTTTTTCAATCACTGAAATGTAACATATTTACATATTCTAGCTGTTTTACAATAATTATTAATTTTTACTATTTAAAGAAAAAAATTATTTTGCTGTAAATACCGCTAGTATACATTGTTTAAAATCACTACCAAACTGGTACATTAATCTACTGTAAATTTAACGAAGTTTCTGCCTGTTATTTTTAGTCTTTGCATGACTTTTTCGTAATTTTTACGTGAGAATGTGTGTAATACTCTGAAGTGCTCTATAAGGTTTACGTATATTATTTAAATATTTATAATCTTATAAATATAAGTACATATTTTTATTATTGCCTGATTAAATATAAAAATATTTAATTTCAAAAATCAAAATATCAAAATAGTAAATTTTCCCTCTCTGTATTAGAATTCATGGATCTCGTGTTTACTTTTCGAGCATTATCATTTTCAATAAAAATATTTTCTACATGATTTAAACACCATTTAAATCACTAACCCTACAATATTGGATAAGGGAGTACGACAGATGTGCGACATCGTCACGTGTCACGTGCTCGTATCTAAGTCCGCGGATCGAATCCCGGGCGTGGTAATGTTGAGTACGTTTGTTCTGTCACTTGCTAAATTCGATACGCTCGTATCAACCCCACTCACAAGCCTTTATTTTCTGTTTAATTTTATATAGAGGCTGATTTAAAAATTGTATGTGAGTATGAAACAGGTCAGTATTTTGAAGGGGAGGATTGAATATTACTTATAATTATTCAAATACCACTAAAGTTACCTCTGTGATGCTTTATCCACAACAGCTTTGGAAACTTGTGAGAGCGATCTCAACGGTATAGATACACGTAATTAGATGGAGTTTTGCAAGTAATCTGCAATAAGCACTTTAAGATGGACTAATAACCAATTATTTATTTGAATCACAGCGGTTTCATTGAAAACAACAACTTGTTACATTTGAAGATTTAAAGTCAGAGAAAATGAGAAAAATAACCTATTAATAGTAAATAAATACATTATTAACGTCCAATTTATTGAGGTGAAAGCAAGAATTTTTAAATTAAATAAAAATTTATTTTCTATTAAGCAACACGAACTTATTGTTTATTTCACTGAAACAAATAATTTATTAACGTTGGAATTATTAACATGAATTAATTCTAGTTTATAGTTAAATAATATTTCTAACAAAAAATAACTGTTAATGGAACTCATTAATTGTTGCTAATTTTTTTGAATGTAAAATTGGGTAATGAATAAGTATTGCGTAATATATTTTTTACTGTTAATTCTTGGTGATAGCATTCATACCATTCTATAAGTAGACGCAACAAGGGAGTGACGAGAGAATGTTTCAGATTTAAAATTTATTAAAAGATTGGGTTTATCATTTCCCAATACGTGTATTTCAAGGTAAGTTATACTGAAGTATTTACATTTACAATTTTAACTTCTTGTATAAGGAAGTATTGTAATCGCGAAAAATTTCAGTTTTACATATCAACGGATATATCCGTTTTGACTATCCCTGAATCCATTTTGACTAATTTCGTCGTAACGTCTGTACGGACGTACGTATCTCGCATAACTCAAAAAGGGTAAGCCGGAGATAGTTGAAATTTTGTTTTTAGGACTACTATAACATCTAGTTGTGCACCTCCCTTTTTGGTCAGTACATAACTTCCAGAAATGGAACTTGAAGCCTATAATAGGTCTTAATAAAAAACTATTTTAAAATGTAATCCAAAATTTTTCAAATTTGGTATATAATGCCCGGTTTCTTCAGAGCAACTTAAGACTTAAGTCGTGCCTTATTTCTAAGTTCCAACGTAAACTGTTGCACCACGCAAAAATGTTAAAATGTGAGACGTAAGTAGAACTTTAATGTAAGTCGAAAAAATCGGTGATTTATGTGTCATATATGTCAGTTGTCATATCAGTCATATCAGTTCACAATAAATTTGTTTCGTTTTGTGGAGTTACGGTGCAAGTCTTCAGAAATATGGACAAGAAACGTACAAATTACAGCAAAAAAAAAATGCTATTGAAAGTTGTATACAGAAATGTGGCAAGCCTGCGAAAAATTTGAGCAAATATGAAGGTTGACACCAGGAAGACATCGTCGAAGAAAAAGGCTTTTGTTTATAGAACTGGTGGTGGTCCACCTATAAAAAGTATTGGCAGTCGTCATATTTGGAACAAATTAATTCTGTTATATATTTGTTGCGGGATTCTAACATTTTCGACAATATCGACAAAATCAACTTCGTCTACTTTATCCACGATGTTATCGTCGTCAAATTTAGGGTAATCTGGTAAATCCATATCGAATACTGTTGAAATTAATACAAGCATATAAACACTGACAGCTTTGACATATTTTACGCTATGTAATTTGAGACATAAGTTCGCAAAGTAATTGGGATATAAGACCTACTTACAATTAAGTAACACTTCAATAATCAACAACTTAAGTTACTGTGGAGAAACCGGACATAGGACTGATATGTCAATGGAAATAACATTGTAGATTTTGGATAAAATAGGCTAACCGGAAGTGATATATTACTTGAAGTTGTTAACAGTTTTTCTTGTTTAAAATAGTTTTATTTAGATTTTAGTAATAAATGCTCCAAATGATAGTTTTAGAGAATTAAATTCTGCGTCTAGCATACGTAATATTATTAAATTAGCCTTTTGTATAGCGAGATCTGTAAATTTAAAAATGACATATTTTTTGGTTTTTTGTAATAAAGCTAGCTATGGATTAGGACAAAAAAGTACAAAAAAATTATGATAATGTCAAATTACGTCAAATACGTGAGATTTTATAATTGGGTCTATATTTCATGTTGGTCTTGCGTAGAATGAAGTCGTATGGCGTCCACATCATATTTTTTAATTATTAACTTACTCCTTTTCACTATACGTGTTTCAACTGCAAAAAAATCCACTTTCTAGATTTATTTATTTTTATTTTTCAAATATAAAAAAATATCTCTTCCAAGAATCGCCTGATGACGCCTAATACAGGAGTATGTCAACCTAATTATTTAATAATGTACCCTATTTGAATATGAACGTTCAACTGTATTCTGTATATAACAAATTAAAAATATATTTATATATTTTCATATTAAGTACTTACATTATTTACATAACATGATAACGAATTTATAATGATAGTTATTAATACACGACCTTGCAGTTTACGACACGAGCCATGGCGAGTGCCGTAATTCATGCGAGTGTATTAATAATCATTATACACGAGTTGCATACACTATTTTTCTACGACTGTTCATAATAATTTAAAAAAATAAACTGTAAACCAATAAATTGGTTATAAAATGCAAGTGTATCCTAATGATATTCTATATCGAAATGAAAAGAAAATCTGTATTATAATGAAAATTTGTATCTTAATGAGTATTATTAAAGTACAAATGACACATATATAATAGGTATATTAAAGCATAGGAGTACAAAACACTGTTAAATAATAAATAAACTGTAAGTGTAGCATAATATTGTTAATTTTTTAATTATTAAAATATATACTTTATAAATAATTAATAAATATTTATTAAGTATAATCAAATTTTCGAATATTAAATATAATGAACATGTAACATTAAATATAGTTATTAATAGTCAACAAACCTTCTTAACTAATTTGGAAGCAATTATGTATTACTGGGAAACATATATTTGTTGAGTCATATTTCAATAAATAATTTATGTATATTAAGTCAGCCTGCATAACTTCAACTAAATCTTTTTCTCAGTGGACACTTTTTATTTTAGCGCACTTCTTCGTTAACTAAATGCAAGTAGGTGTAAGAAGCTGGTTCGTATTTGGTCGCCTTACAATTCTATAACTTCTACAACTTGATAGATTGTAGAGAATAAATTGCATTTTATAACTTCTAACAGTTTTCTTTATTATACCATGAACTGTGGCATATTACTTATATAAGACGCTTATATAGAAAAATATATCATCACGGCTTATTTACCCATATCTGGGTGTGCCAATATGCTTCGATTCGCAGATTTGGGTAATGGTATCTATACTGTTGAGAGTGTATATCCGGCGTCACACCATGAGCGTTCAAAACAGTAATGATAAATATCTTCAAATAAAACAGTAATACGAGTAGATATCTCTACTATCCGTGATAATATATAATGTGCAGAATATCGAGTCCAAAATGGGGACATCAACAACTCGTTTAAGAAAAGCGAAGTCGGTTAAATAGATAAAAGTTACCCTATAAGGACTATAAGGACAACATTTTAATGTTTCGTTATTTGACAAAAAATACGTATTATCAGATATATGCAAAAATGTAAATTTTGCAGTTTTTATTTTTCCAAGCGTGAAATAATACTGGAATTACTGGACGATGCTCAAATTCTTTTATTACTACTGGATTTCGAATTATGTTGCCAAAGTTTTAATTTTTATATGGACACTATTTGAAAAGTTACACGCTTGAAAACATACTTTTTTTTAGATATTCAACGATGTGCAACCTTTCTATTTTCATTTGTTTTAAACAGCAAAAAACGCCCGCACGGTTCGAATATGTCATAATCATTACCTATATCTGCAAAACAGATTTTATTTATTTTGGTTTTAAATTATAAATTTTCTGTATTTTCAATGTTTGGTACTCTTCTACACTGTTTTTTTTTGACTATCTTACTCCCGATTTATTAAATACATAGGGAGAACTCTGGTTAATTATTTGACACAACTCTCAGTTAATAATACTGATAGGATAAATTTTATTGTTAATTACCAACTGAGCCATGTAATCTGCAATACGCATAATTTATAGGCGCACTGCAGTGCTTGCGAATACTCCCGAACCCCAGTCATTAGCTACGCTACCGCCGCACTTGGCCGTTCTGGAAATCAATGTCAATGTTTTTCTCATGTAAGCTTTGAAAATTAATTATTATGCAAAATTTTGAAATAACTACTTCTAAGATACGTCCAGAAGCTGAAAGAATATCTATAAAATGTATATTTGTATAGACGTCAAATTTTCTCTTTTGATAAAGTTGTCAACTCCGATTTGGATAAAACTTTGTATTTATTCTCATCAAGACAAACATAGGAAAAATAATAATAGTGGGGGTCAAATTCGGATGACCATCAAAACCTTCTATATAACAGTGTGTGAGTAGGCGCGCGCGCACGCGCATGTGTGTGTGTGTGTATGTGTGTGTGTGTGTGTGTAGGCGTGTGTGTGTGTGTGTGTGTGTGTGTGTGTGTGTGTGTGTGTGTGTGTGTAGGCGTGTGTGTGTGTGTGTGTGTGTGTGTGTGTGTGTGTGTGTGTGTGTAGGCGTGTGTGTGTGTGTGTGTGTGTGTGTGTGTGTGTGTGTGTGTGTGTGTCTGCGCGCGTGCGCTCGATTTTTCGCCCGTATGGGAGTTAGTTTAGTTTTGTTAGCTTGCTCTTTTAAATTTGTAATAAACCTAACCTAACCTATATAATAATTTTTCAGGTGTGCGTCAAATGAGTAGAGTCGAACGTGTGGGTGTCGCACCCATCGGAAGACCCAACACCATCATGGAGATCGACGAAGCGAAGTTCGGTAAACGGAAATAGAATGCAATGGATTATATGGATTAAATATTTAAATATAAACAAATTGTTTTTTGAAGGTCAACTGACTTTGACCCCCCACTTTCCAGTGTTTCACTTGATGAGAAGAATATTTTGACAAAGTTTCATCCAAATCGGAGGTGAGGCAATACATCGACAACTTCACCTCTTTTTTATAACAAAAATGAAGCCAAAAAATTTTCAGCGGCCTAAAATTGAATATCTTTGGACGGATTTTCTCTCGTAAATGCAATTTTTCTAGTTAATCACAAAGCGTTGAAAAGTCTTATTGATGAAGTCGCGGCTGTGCAGTTTAATCGTGTTCTATTGAAAATCATGGAAAATTTAGAAATAGAGAAATCGTCATGCTATTTAATAAAATAATAATTATTATTTTGTCTTCATTTCAAAATCCTTTGAGTTCGGTTCTGTATAAAATAAAGAGGGTGTAGTTTTAATATTTGTCCCCCGATGGAGACAATTTTCCACGCTAGCGTAATACAGCGTATTTCAAGTCTTGGATGCCTGGCATTGCGAGCGATCCTTACGCTAATTTAACCTGTTTTAATTTTATTAACAGGGGTAGGGGTACTGTCACCCTTGCCGTTGTCGCGCCCTCCTACAAACGACAACGCTTTAATTCGAAATTCTACTCATTTTTTAATGTCTACATTATACGAGTAATAGTTTAAAATTTAATTTGATTGAATTTTAGGCACAAAGCGAAACGAAATACTGACATGGTTTGTTGGTAAATGACATTTAATTTTGAAAGTGTTTTTTTGTAAGGGGATATTAATTGAAATTACTTGTTAAATGTCATTAAAAATTAATTAATTTGGTTTTCCGATAATTTTACCCGTCGCTGGAAATTCAGAAAGAAAAGATTTTTTTTTGTTTTTCAGATAGGTGGTTGACAGCATTGAAGTCAGTAAAAAATTGCACTCGAATTTAATTTTTAGTGTATCTATAATTTTTACATGTAGTGAAAATAATATTTAATTTAACACTGTGCAACACTAAAATAAATTATTTTAGTGTTATTTGTAATTTTAAATGTTATATAGACAAAGGAGACGCATTTTGAGTCGTATAATAAGCATCAATGAGACGTGAGTCTATCACTTCAAACCGAAATCGTTAATGCGGTGTGAGAGTAAAGCATACTAGACGAGAAATTTTTTTCCAGAAAGGAATTCAAAAGCTTGTTAAAATTTGGACGAAGTGTATAGAATTGGTTTGAATTTTTTACAAAGTTTAGTTGTTAACTTTCATATCATCTCGATTATTTATTTATTTTTTACCTTCCAACGTTTCTAATCATATCACATAGTGAATTAAAAATTTTCACATACGATGGGGTATGTATTGTATATTTACACAAAAATAGAGATGTCATATTATGCCACAAACAACTAAATTCAATGGAAATTTGAGGTAGAATTTCTGTCCAAGAAGTTCATACAAAACTTTCGTTACAGACTTGAAAACGTTCAAATCCCGTGTAAAAACTTTTCTTCAAAACATGTCTCCGAATCACTAAGTTAAATACGTCGTTTTTAAATTTAGAGAAAAAATGTATATATTGTTACAATAATACCGTCTTTGATACCATAAACACTGAAAATTTACTTATATAATATTTAATAGATATTCCGTAGTTTTCTCCGTCTTCTAACATGTCTCACAAGTTTTCGGAAAAAGTTACACCTTTTCATTAAATAGCAACAAATACTTTATTGCTTCATTGACATAAGGAGTTGTTCCTACAAACTAAGGGAATAAGAAATCTAATTTTACAACACTGATAGAGGACCATTATCTTAAATGTGACGCAATTTTCAATACCTTATCTCATTTGTCTCTTGACAATGTTAAATCTAATTCCCGGATTGACAGAAATATTCTATATAATTGCTTTTCGTTTTCGTGTTCCACGCCACTATAGCATACTATTCTGCTAAAAAATGTACAAGTCTTCAATCAGTTGTCTGAGAAACACTTGACGGAATTATACTCTCTCTGCTTTTTATAAAATGTTAGCTCTCTATTTGGTTACATTTTTTATTTCTTCAAAATTTTAAATAATTTCTGGTCTACCGCCTAACGTTCTGCTATCAATCATTCGTACAATTCTAAATTGTCGAGTTAATTTGCACGACGACGTTCTAACTTTGTCTTGAGCACTTTGAATGAGACTGCTGATTCGATTTGGGCGCAAAATTTCGGATCTCTCGCTTTTTAGTAAATTAATACATACTACATCTTCTTTACATTCCCTTATAGTTCGGTAAATACTTGTCTATTTAATATTTTGATCCCCGAAAAAGTTAACAATTTGACGTTCAACTTACCTATAAATAAGTTTGCGTATTTCAAAATTGTATAGCGTCTTTCAAAAAATTTTCTGGCAATTTTAACATGGCATGTCATAAAACAACTAGTGGGGTGTATTCTGTAAGGAAACTGTTAATATTAAACAGTATGTTACATATAAACTTGCTGTTAAAATATGTTTTCTATTCTGAAATCATCAATTCTGTTAAGTGAAAGTCTGGTCTTCCTTGATATTGCCAATCTACGCACTAGGTTGCCTACTTCACAATTAGTTTTCTTCCGAGCGCCAGACGGCGTACGTGCAACAGAGTCTCAATTGTTATTGTTGTCGTCGGCCATCTACAAAGGGTATATTATTTGATCCGTGTATACAATTGTTGTAACGAAGTATTTTATTTAATAACAGTCACCCGTTCCATAATATGTCTTTGTGTATCACAGCTTGATGCCAGTAGAATTAATTAATTAACCTAATTCGAGAAAGATTCACAACAGAACGTTTGAATGGTATAGCGAGAGCACGATTTAGATGTATCGTAAAACATAGTTTTTTTTTTATTATAATGTTGGTATTAAATGCAGTTAAAATTGCTTATTCCTGTGTCGTCAATGGTCAATTCTGAGGATCAAGAAGAAAAAAATTTACATACCTAAAGATTTATTTATTTAATCGTATGGCTTACAATCGTCACAAATTTTAAATGTACTAACAATCTGATAAATAATACCTAAAGATAATTTAATAATTTACAATTGGAATATAATTCATTTAATTTGGAGCCTAAAATGAGATATGATTACGCAGCAATTTTTTATATATTAACAGAAGCATTAATTTCCATACGTTTTTCTAAAATTTCAGTATCAGATTCATTTTCTAAATTTTCAGAGTGACACAAACTGAGAGTTGACTTTTTTATCATGTTTATTTATTTGTGTTATGGTTACTAACTACATGACTTCAGCAAAGACGTGCGTTTTTTGTCTTGTTGATCACTTCATTCTGGTGTTTAGCAAACATGTTAAAATTTATGATTTTAACAGCAGTGTCAAATTTTCGCGTAGAGAATACCAAAAAATGAATTAATTGTTAACAATAATGTTAAAAATAACATTTTTTTCTGCAGAATACACCCCAATATGTATTTATTATGATCAGTGACAACTAGATTAGACCTCATTTAGTAATAAAATTTGGAGAGTACAATTTTCCGAAAACTTGTGTGACATATGTTACTGTATCTATCTCTTTCGCTGTCGTTATCTGTCTTATTCAGCGGTGGTAACGTCCCAGAGGATTTAATTCCATTTTTCCTAATTCTATAAAAATTTAACAAATATTTTTAAAAATACAGATATATCATTTTTAACTAAGTATAATAAATAAATGGATGGAAGAAATTTTTCACATTTCCCATTATGTAGTTGCATGATGTAGTTGCAAATCTATAATATTTTGCAAATATACCATTATTTTAGCAATCGGAAAATAAACTGTAAATTAGTTTTGTTAAATTATGTAATTTATATCCGTGAAAATTGAGACAGATTGGGAACGAAGAACATCTTCAAAAAACCTGTATATGGCGACAATTTAATAAGACGAAAATCTATTATTTACTCCCTATTCGGGTAAAAGGGTTGCTAATGTATCACAACATTGTGTCGATAGAGACGTCGTCTAAGAGTATTTGGTGTCAAAAAATTCATTGATTTTAAATAAAAAATCTCATGTGGCCAACACATAACCTCTCGCCAGATATTTTACCTGGTTGTACGCATAAAACGAAAAATATTTTTAAATACAAATACATATATTCATGTCTCACTACAAAACAATTATTTTAATATAAATTATGTACAATACATACATTTTCTTTATATTCAATATCCTGAATTTTTTTTCTACTTTTCATTTTCTTTATATTCGTCATTTTTTCGCAAATTCCTTTTATATCCTTTTTTACGTATATTCTTTTGCGTTGTTTACTTTTTTATTTTCATAATCTTCATAATAATATACAAATATTTTTGACAGAGGCATACAAATATTTTTGACAGTGACATTTATGTGTCAATTACAAACATTTGAATTTCTTGCCTTGTAGTAGTTTGATCTGTTTTTTTACATCAAATTATTTTATATGCCTTTCTTTATCTCTAAATCTATAGAAGATATAATAATGAATTTAAATTTATCGAATAAAGAATTTAATGTTCTTTAATATAAGTATTTACATAAATTTTCGATAAATAATATTCAGATAATTTTTTTCTTGTAACTACTACTTCCGGTTGTCCAATTGTTACCAAAACTGACTCGACTCTTCCCATTATTGTTAGATTGAGGAATCCGTAGTTAAAAATGTCTTAAGTCTTATAGTATTTGAGATATAGTGAATCCAACACACACACACACACGCACGCACGCGCGCGCGCACGTATACGCGCACACGCCCACACGCACACAAACACACACACACGCACACACACACACACGGACATCATCGTAAAAATGTTATAATCTGATTCTAGGGACCTTAAAACGTGCTTATTCATTAAAATCTGGATATGCGATTTTTAGCATGAACACAATACCTCTCTTAGCGAGAGGTAAAAAGTACGATTCAATTAAATTTCGCAAAAAAACTAACGTAGATTCATAGGTGACTTTTATCTAATAGCAACGCCGTAAGTGAAATTTATTTCTTTACCATTTCTATTTTTATTATATAATTATTTGAAATATTGCACCTGTCGTCCTGATTAACATTTTGCACTACGTTACTATACAAAACCAAATTTAAATGATTTTATTGATAGTCACTATACAATAATATACAAATACTTTTAATGCTAATTGGCGAAGAAAAAAAATCTATGACCGAGAATAAAAGTCAATTTCTTTGGTCTCAAGTTTAAGAGAAAAAGAACTATAAATTGTCTTGAGAAATGAAATGCGACCATTTTTCCCCTAGGGGATATTTTATTATATTGACAAATAATGATACTTAGTCCCATATTCATAAACACTCGTAAAGTTTCAAAACGGCTCGTTATAATTTTTGATTTTTCTGTCAGTGTTGACTGTTTTTATTGGATAAAAATTATAACGAACCGTTTAAAATTTTACGAGCGTTTATGGATATGGGCATTAGTATTCAATGTTATAAGTTATAACATACAATTCTCTGGATTTCGGTGGTAACAAAACAAGATCAAAACAGTTGCATTTTAGAACTGAATAAACAAGACCCGAAACAAATGATAATTTACAATTATTGAAAGCAATTTTCAACTGTCAACAAATTTCTGTTATGTTTAGCAGCGATTCAAAGGCTACTAAATTTTACAAAACTAAATTCTTTATTCTTGTAAGAATAACGTTTTCCATCTCCCGGTCAGGGAAAAACAGAATTTACCTACACCTCAGCAGATAATTCTATTTTTCCTTCAAAGCTTTATTATTACAAATTACATCTTTCGAAAAATCATGGATTTCTCTCCCGCGCTTTGCTTTATATATACTATTCTATACATTCATGTTCCTATTAATAAACAATCAACGGAAAAACTTCTTTATGAAACTTGTAATGGAAATCAATACTTTTATTGAATCCAATTTATAACCAATCAATATATCTCTAATATACGAGTAGTTTGTAAAAATATTAAATAGATTCTAAATAACAATATATTTTAGATTGCTTTAAAATGTATAACGTAAAATAATCCTGGAAACTACCCGGCTACTCTCTGGTCGATAGAACCATTTATAGCCTTTCTTTGCGAATTTTCCAACTCTCTAATGAAATTAGGTTCTTTCATTCGGCTATTTGGCGGCTCACTAATCTTAATACTGACACTAAATCCTCATTACCGTCGACACAGACCCCATTTGTTTCCAAGAGCAATGAGAAGAGCTTACAGTTAGTCCGAGCGACATTACTTGAGGATCTGGACCTGCGCGTCTTCATTACTCATTAGTCACTATCCATGATCAAGTGACTGATGTCGGGACCCCGAAAGCATCATTTGTTTCACTTTATTTACACTAAGACACAATGATATTTTGTTATTTGGAGAAAATGATGATATAAAATTAAATTGTTGTTATATTAGAAAGGTATAAAATACATCGGAATTGGGATTATCTATAAAAATATTGTTAACTCGTAGTATAGAGTATTTCACTTCATGGAAAATTCACGATTATAATATCAAATCCAATGGAAAACATTATATATTAAGAAGGCGTGGCGGAATGTAACAATTAAAACATTATTTATTTATTATCTATCCATGTGATGTAGAGGGTAGCGTACTCGATTCACAACAGTTATAATACACAATTTCAAAAATTACCATCAGTAAAAACGCTGTAAGAACTTTCAATACAATAAGGAATTTTATTGGCCTTTACTTTACACTTTTAGATTAGAAAGGATAATCTGATAGTCTTATGTATGGGTATATATGTATACAGGATGTCTTACAACTCGCGCCCCAGACGAAACTGACACTTGCCGACGACAATAGGTTGCCAACAAATATAAGAAAATAATTTGCGGCTGCTTGCATAACGGAGTTACAAGACTTTTTAATCCACCAATCCCGGAAGGATATCTTGAGGTGTGATGATATTATTACAAAATAAAACTGGTTGCTAGGGTTAAAAATTACTACTAGTGAGTTACAAAATTTGTTTGACTTACTGTAATTTTGACACTTTAGAGTTGACTTTTCACTGTCAATAAATTTAGGTGTCATCCGAGATCATCATTTATATCGTACAGTGCAACGTGTTGTAGCAGCTGTGTAAAATGTGTTAAACGAAAATATTATTGTTCACATTCTCCGAAAATTATAATCATTTCTAAGTAATCTGCGGCTGAATACATGGTAAGAATTTGCCTTTTTTATTCACCTTGTCAAATTTAATTTGACACTGTCATTTTTCGAAAACTACATTCGCCCACACATTTTAAAGAAGATTTGATTTGTATAAAACCCTAGTACCGTAAAATTACGGCAAACGCGAGGTAAAGGTGTAAGTCTCTGATTGGTAAATTTTAAGACGTCTTTTCTCGAATATCTTTTCAGCTAAATTCTTTTTTTCTTCGAAATTATACATCCGAGTGCAGTCTTCTGTTTCCTCATTCGCTCTGGGGCGCGAGTTGTGAGACAGCTTGTATGTATGTACGATTCCATTTTGATGACATTACCAACATGGTATACAATGCACCTAGAGAACGTAGTGGAATTCAAGAGTGCTAAATAATATGGCTATAGCGATATAATAATTATTTATATGTGTTAAAAGTAGGGACCTGGAACGGAAAAGAAACAGAAACGAAACGAAATTATTAATCTTATTGCTGGAGCGAAAACGATCTGAAATAAAAATTTCGGTTAATACACGATTTTGTTCCTAATACACATATTTTAAATTTATTTTTAATGATTTTAACAAGTTTGTTTATATTTTTACCGCAGGAAAATCGCCAAACATATAAAGTGTTGCCAATCATACGATAATTATCATATTGGTATGCATATATGATAATTTGTGTCATAAATATTGAAAATTTTAAAAACAGTCAAAACCCATAACTTTTATTATAGCGGGTTGTTTTTTGGGTTGCTTTTCCGTGGTATTTCTAATTTATAAAACTCGCCAGGGCTCGTTTTCTAAATTTTGACGCGTGAAAAAAATGTCTTATAAAATGAAACCTTTAATATTCTGTTACTGTTTTTGTGAAGTAGGTATGTAATTATATTTTATTTTTTAATTACCTATTAAAATAAATATTGGAGTTTTTCATACGAAAACATCTGGAACGAAAATAACCGGTTCGGGAAGAAATTTTTTCGTTTAAATGAAAACGAAATTTTTTAAAGCAGGAACGATATTAACCGAAACTAAACTATTTTTCTTCGGAGTTAAATCAAAACGAAACGAAAAATCTCTTCGTTTCGGGTCCGTGGTTAAAACACAAATTCGATGGTGAGTTTTTAGTAAATAAGCACGAATTAGGGTCCCCACAACACATTTTTACTATTTTTACGATGTCTCTCTCTCTCTCTCACTCCCTGTGTGTGTGTGTGTGTGTGTGTGTGTGTGTGTGTGTGTGTGTGTGTGTATGCGTGCGTGTGTGTGTGTGTGTGTGTGTGTGTATGGGACGATTTTTCGTCCACGATAACTCTTACAAAAAACTTCCGAAAATTTCTATTTTCCGTATTTAAGCTTTATACAGTAATATAAAGAGTTTATTAGATTTTTGGTAAAATTGGACAACCGGAAGTAATACTTTACTTCAAACCCATAACAGTTTTTAATGAAAAAATATATTTAAATATAATCCAGAACTTTTCAATTTTAGTGTTTAAGACTTTCATATCAAAGAGAACATATTAGATTTTGGCTAAAATTAAGAAATCGGAAGTGATACTTTACTTGAAGCTCTGAACAGATTTTCGCGAAAAATCTATTATGATATATTCAAAAACTTTTTTGAATTTAGTATTTAAGATTTTTATATGAAAGGGAACAACATATTACATTTTTTCTAAAATTGATAAATCGGGAGTGATACTTTATTTGAAGTTCTGAACATATTTTTGTGAAAAATATATTGATACAATCCAAAACTTTTCAAATTTGATATTTAAAACTCGATTTTGACTATACTTATATGATAAACCGGAAGTGGTACTTAATTTGGAGCTCTTAACAGATTTTCGAGGAAAAGAATAATAAAATATAATCCAAAATTTACAGACTTTTCTATTTATTGGATTTGGTTTATAAACGATCAATCGGAAGTGATGCTTTATGACATATGACCTTTTTTTCCCTCTTCCGCTCATTATAAATCTGTAAAATGTACGAAACCTGAAAGTTCATGAACATATGCCCCAGGGGTAAAGTTTTTGTCTCGTATTCAGAATTTATAAATCTATATTAAATAAATGACTTAATATCTCCTTTGCTTAATAAAATTGGTATAACTGAATTAATTTCTCTGCTAACTGAAATATATTTCAAAAATAGCTAAATATTAAAACAGTTTACTTCATACGGTCGATGGATATAATACTGCATAAGTCGCATTATACTAAATAAATAATGTTAAGCACTAAAGCAGATTCAATTATGGTAAACTCTATAGAGCGGACATATAAATACCAATTTTTCTCACTTGACTCCCACGTCATAGTTTGATGTTCGCATGAATCAAATGGTACTGGCAATGATGGCAACGTGGTTACCAGAAGATCGCAAACAGTTTTGTGTACAGAGCAATCACGTCATATAATACGTCATAAACTAGTCATGGTACACTTATAAAATACGAATGTATTTCCAAAATAATATAACTTATTAAAATTATATATTTTACCTTCATTGTGCAGTACCGAGTTATGTACGTATTTATCAGGCCCGGATACGGCCACCGGGCAACCGGGCAAATGCCCGGTGGGCTGAACCTTAAAATTGGGCCGACCTTACTGCAATTTTTAAATAATCAGAAGAAAAAAACATTTTTTTAATCTTAGCCAAAACGGCTAGTCTAGAATACCTACCAGTAATTTTTTTTATTTTGATGGTTATATACCGGATGTGTACTGTTTTTGTGGACCATAGGAAATAAAATATTCAAACTTAAAAACTGCGTTTAACAAGTCGAAAATTATTGTTTGCTTACTGGTTAGCTATTTACAGTGAGCCACGAGCAATAGCACAAAATGTTAAACAGTTGAGTTTGGCAGATGACATCTCTCATAAAGTTTAAATAATTATTAAATTCATTAATTTATTTATCAGTAATCATGGATACTTTTACCATCGCAGAAAAAACTCAATGTAACAATATTAACAATTAATATTATTATTTGAATTTTATGTTCTGTTTTGCTTAAAGCCGGATATTTTATTTTATGTTTGTCTCATGACAAGAATCTATTATATCAATAAATTTAGACTCTTTTGCTACAGTTTTTAATTCTCAACATTTTTTGTATTTACACTTTAGTTCTAAAATTAATAGAAGCGTTTGCAACCATATAAAAATTTTACCATTGTATTTCCTATGGTCCATAAAAAAGTAGACACCCAGAATATATTTGTAAAACCAATAAAAACACTGAATTCCACAAAAATTAAAACGCGGAAAACAATGTTTATAGTTTTCTTTTTTTTGAAAAAAAGTAGGGTTTAATTCTTATAAAATGAATGTATAATTATCCGAGTATCGTCAAATTGAGTTCTGTGCGTTGGGTTAATATTACATTATAGTATTTTTTAATTTGCAAGCGATATAGTCACTTTTTTCACAAATACGGACTAATAAACATTTCGGCGCGAAATACCTATAAAATGCAAGCACCACCCGAATTTTGCCAAATTGAGTTCAGCGCACTAGGTGACTTTGCGTTCAAGTATGTTTTGAAAATTTGCGAGCGAAGAAGTCTTAATTTTCATAAAAGCCTTTAGATGAGGTAAAATCTGACTTTACTTCTGTAAAAAAATAATAAAAATATCTGCTTCCGCGCTTTAATTTTGGGTAGATATTCTAGAATCCAGCTTCAAAAACAATAATTTAAAATGATTTTTTTTTCAAATTGAAATTAATTTTTAATTCGGGCCGGTCTGTTACTATTTGCCCGGGCCGGCTTTAGACCTCGTATCCGGCCCTGGTATTTATGCACCTTTAGTTATATATCATAATCACTATACTCTATATTCTTATAAAAAAAATTGGTTATAACCACATTCTTTTCATTCGTTTATTTAACATGCGCTGTCTGTATGTCGGTCTGCCTGTTTGTATGTCTGTTTCAACTTTTTAGAAACCATTTGGTACGTAGTTGGAATAAAATTTTCTTCATATTTACATGTTTACACTTGTGGCAAGTAAAAGGTTGCAACTTGTTTTTTGCTGTTTCAATTTCAGATCACATTCATAATTATTCACAGTCGGAGCGTAATTTATCGTTTGAAATCCTTGTGTTCGTAATCCAAAAATGTTCAAAATGTAACCTAAATTTGTAAATTTATTCATGCATAGGTACGAGTATGTCAAATTTTTCACAAAATACGAGTTTTAAATACAGTTTATTTCGGAGGCAAAAATGTAGCAACTGTCAGTAGCACGTGGAATTTTCTTTCTCTGTTTCAGAATTAATATCTTATTCTAACACGCATATTGATATTAGAAGCAGCTTCAATTTTAAACGATTTTTGGTGATATTTTACTATTGGGATTGGCATGACTGCAATAAATACAATAAATATCTGGGCAACGGACAGAATAAAAAAGAAAACAATCATTGTCACCAACCTAATAATTATATCAAAAATTTATCTTATTGGAAATTTACAAATATTTTTATAAAGAAAATCTCAACAAAGAAAGTAGTATAAAATATGCGTTGCACAAGGCAATTCAATTACTAGTTCGTTCGCCCACTCGCCGCTGCGCGCTCGTGAACGAATTTTTAACTTGTGCTAGAATATGTTGCCTTAAGTAACTTATGTTTTAATATACTATTCTGCATAAATTGACTACACAGGGTGTAATAGCAATAAGTACATTAAATTTAACCAGTGACACAACTCATTGAGAGCAAAAATATATCTTGGTAACTTTGTTCTGTAAACCTTCTAGATACTGTATTAAAAATTTTCAAAGTTTTGTCAAAAATTTCATTCTCTGTTGTTAAGAGTTCTCCCATTTTAAGTACTTATTTCTGTTGCACCCAGTATATGTCTGAAAATTGAAAATATTTTTTCCAAAACATAAATTGAGATTTCGAAAAAGTTATTAAGAAATTTTGTTGCTCTCGACGAGTTCTGTAACTGGTTAAATTTAATTTACCCACTTATTTCTGATATATCCAGTATATAGGTATAAATATGTAATATATTCATCAACTTTTATAAAAGAACGTAAAAAAGAGTCGATTGGGCAATCATGACATGGCTCTTTTCTATTGCAACACTAAACACACACACACACACACAAACGCGCACACACACACACGCACATACTCACACACACACACACGTATATTCACTCACACTTATTAAAAATACGTGTATGTATATTTAAGGGCACGTGGGTGAACGATCATTATGCCAAACAATTTCGTTTTCATTTCCCGAGTCCGTATTGTGATGAATCATGCAATTACATACATGTTTGACTGGACTTTAATGACATGACGAGAACTTTTTACGATGTAAGCAATTTTTAGTACCATATTAAAAGCATTTTTCACTATAGTTGAGAACGCCTACGTGTTTCACCAATAATATTATCCGTAACCCTAATAGGAAAATATATTTCTTTACTTCCGTTTCATAATGTGAACTTGATATTGATATTATTTTTCAAGCTAATGTGTACACCTCTCACTTTAAGGCATTGGCATTAGTGCCTTAAAGTCAGTGGCGTATTTATAGGGGGGTGGGGCTAGGGGGCCTATGCCCCCCATGGAAAATTTGGTCCCTTCTCGCAATAATATTTTTGCGTTTATAAAGATGTGCTCGTATACAGTGCGAGTTACGGTTAAAATGTAAACTACAAATTGTAAATAAAAAAGTAGATACAAAACTTACAACGAATGCGTTTCCATCGCACGCATTGTAAACTGGCCATTTATGCGTACGTCACTGTCAATTCATAAGGTGTACAAGTCGATCTATTGCGGTTGTTTGATGTGGTAACTAGTGTATATAGTATTTAATTGAAATGTAACAATGTCTGAAAAAAGAGAGACAACTATATTGCATTTCTTTTCAAAAAAAACCTAATACACGAGGTTTCCTTTTTCAATTATTAAAAGACAGATGAAGTGGTAAGTCGTCCGTGCCAGCTCGTCTAAAGGCCGTTTCAAGATTCGCTATACTTTTTCACACTGAATGTTTATAGAAGTAGAATATTTTTCGTAAACCAAGGTTAAGGGCACAAGATCTATGTTAAATATAAAAATAGTGTGTTTACGGAATTTTATATAACGTGACGCAATATTTAAAAAAATAAACGCTTTAATATATTGCTATCATCAGGGTTGGGCCTGTAATCTATGCTACGTAAAATACGCCACTGTCTACGCATAGACAATGTAGTTGTTTACGTGCTTAAATTTTGTATATTATCTACGCGCATATAGACTATAATTTTTTTTTCTTAATTACTTGTAGATTTAATGTGAAAATATAATGTTTTAGTGTTAGTGCACAATAGACTTGTGCCTTGCGGTGTGCCCCCCTATAACGAAATCCTAAATACGCCACTGCTTAAAGTAGCCAATACATTACTATATACAGTACATAGTTTAGTCTGAATTAGTGTCTTTAATTCGAAATGAAATACGAGTAATACCTGATGACTGTTGATGCAGTTGAACATGAAATACTACTATCTGAGGACGAAGGAGCAGATTGTGCATTGAGTAAAATTCTCTTAAACATTGTAGGGCTGTCAACTTGCCTCTTAGATAGCCATCTTTTTAAAAACAGCCGAGCGCAGCCTACTCAGGCGTGTGCCGGACTATCAAGTGTACCAAATCATAGAGGGCCAGATTAACGCGGCCATACTGTATATATTGAAGTACACCTGAAAAGTGATTTATGTACTATGCGTTGTAATAGTGTCTACATTATTTGAAAATTTACGTAAATTTGCCTCAAAGTTAATTTTTTCCACAGAAATTTAAAAGTTGATATCAAATAACGTGACACTAGTTAGCGAAACTGCGTCATTTATCAGATAAATATGATAAAACTTGGATAAAACTAATTAACAGGTATACCTTTAAAATTAGAGCTTAGGTATATTACAAAACTAAAAAGAATAGCTTTCATATCTTTCAGTAATTAATATTTATTTTTTATGCTCTGCAATAATATATAGATGTTGAAAGGTATAAATTTCGAGGGTTTCTATATGGTGATTCTTATTGAAAAAGAATTTAAGTTCGCAATATTCAGGGTATGTTATACTGGCCGACATGAATTTTTTTTAAAATAATATAATTTTTTATTTAATATCGGTAATAAGATTATAAAATTCACTATTTTTATTAAATTTTCTTTTCTACCATCAGTTGCAATAAAAATGTAGATTTCAAAATATATACCCATGATTTTTGAAAAAAATATTGTAGTAAAGTAGCACATCGTAACCAAAAAAATTACCCTTTTTTGTCACCTGTATAATAAATATTTGTGTCGTAATTAAATTAATTGCATTCCTTAAATAGCTCACCCCAGTTATGTATTTTATACTGCTTGGTGGAGAAGATACAATTTTGTAGTAGGTGTTGATAGTTAACAAGTGGCGAAGTTATAGAGGATCAATGAGCAATAGTCAAATTTTTGTGATCAGAGGATGTGAACTTGAGAAGCCTAAGAAAATAGTAGGTATGTACATATGGGTACATACGTTTAAAAGTCGATGAACACCGACGACGAAATTCAAAAACGATGCAACTTTTTTTCGAAATGACGAAGTTGATATAACGAGTGGCCGATTTTAGCCGGTATTAGTGTTGCCGCAAGACCAAAACCAGTCTTGTTCTTGTCTCGTCTCGTATTGGTCTTGTCAAGACAAGATCATCATTTTGGTCTCGACTAAAAAGTCAAGACGAGACGAGACCAGTATCGAGTCTTGTCGAGAGCCTTGAAGTCTCGACAAGACTCTCAACTTCATTTCTTCGGCAATGGTAATACTATTTCAAAATTTATAAAAACAAGACATATTAATTTTTAATTTTGTGTTCCTGAATCATTAATTTATGTATACCGTGTGTCTATCTTAAAGGTGTACATAGGAGATTAACATGGGAAATCAGTTTTTTGCAAATTCCTGCTCGCGTAATTATTTTAAGCAAAAACACGTCAAATAAAAGTTTTAGGGCATAAAATTCTGCATCTAATTCAATAAACAGAATTACCTTTTCATGTTTTGTAACGACAGTAATTAAATATGAAAATGTCGAAAATTACGTTGAAAATATCGACAGACATGAAATTGAACAAAAAATAAATAAATGCTTCACGTTTTATCTGTCACAACGTAACTTATATGACGTTTCTGACAATTTGATTTGAAAAATAACGTTAATTATGTTAATAAGAGAAATATTATATTAGACTAATAAATAAAGTTAAAAAATACAGTTTTGTTTAAATAATATGAATTTATTAAAAATTCAACTGCGTAACAAAATTATGTATGATGCTGTGATGTACTTCCAACTCATTTCCAATACATCTAGTAATACAGAAGGGGACTACATTTATTCCTAACACTCTTTCTTCCGGTAACGCACGTTTTCCTGCTCGTCCTATATTCTAATTACTCAGCTAACGTGTATTTTTTGAAGACACATTAGCAGTCTTCAAATTTTCTCGCGAATTTAGCAATTGTGAAATCACGCTCTTCATTAGTATAAATACTCATTTTCTAATAATTTCAGACAATAAAACTACAAACAAATTCAAATTGTCAGAAACGTCATATAAGTTACGTTGTGACAGATAAAACGCATTTATTTATTTTTTGTTCAATTCCATGTCTGTCGATATTTTTAAAGTAATTTTCGAAATTTCATCTTTAATTACAGTCGTTACAAAGCATGTAATGGTAATACTGTTTACTGATTTAGATGCAGAATTTTATGCTCTATTTGACGCGTTTTTGCTTAAAATAATTAGGAGTGCAGAAAATTGCAAAAAACTGATTTCCCATGTTAATCTCCTATGTACACCTTTAGGATAGACACACGGTATATGAAAATTCAAATTGTTCTCTCTCGCGTTCTCTTCCTTTTCTTCTTTCGTCTTTCTTTCGTCTTCTTTTATAACAGTGGAGTTTCTTTCTTCTAATAAAGACTGTGTCTGTAGATCGTCGCACTTCCTCTTCTGTGGCATCGGTGTTCTTATTTCTCAGCGTAATTATTTCGTACTCGCAATGGGTTACGTGAAGCTTGTTTGGCAGCGTCTTGATTGAATACGTATTACATTGCGTCATCAATCGTTTTTGGCCGAGCTAAGTGCAGTGTTTGCTGAGTTTTACTGTCTTGAACTACGTAGATGAGTGCTTGTGTGCCCAGGTACTCCATCAGGAGCCGCAGGACTTTCTCTTCAATTTTTGCTCCATAATTCTAAAATTGTTTTCGACTTTTCTGGAATTCTCATCCAATTCCCGTTCCAGTGTTCCAGAATGTTCCATTACTTCTTTGCACCGGAATCTTTCTCCGCTATTCTACAACTTTCCTCCAATTCTATTTCCAATGTTCTAGAATGTTCCAATAATTCTTGCACCGGTGCGCCGGAATTTCCCTCCAAACTTCTAGAATTTTCTTTCTATTTTGGATCACATCTTCTAAAACTTTCTCTTATTACTTCTTTTATAAGTTTACAAATGTCGGATTCGTCTTACGGAACCTCAAATAAGTAACCTTCAGGATTCTCATCATCGTCGTCTAATGCTTGACGCAGTCTCTCTTGAAGCTCTGATTTATTTCCTGTTGCTTCCAATTCACGTTCTTCCAGTTCCATCTTAAGATCGCGTACTTTCAGTTCACTTAATTTTAATAGTTTCGTTATTTTATTTATTTTTACTTACACTTCACAGTTTATTAACCTTACACGTGACACCAATTGTAACGTTTTTAATTTATTTGGGTGAAGAATAACTATTAGACAATTATTATTAATTAAAATAAAAGTTTATTAAACTATAATTAAATATTAAAAAGGTATTAAATAATAAGGACTACTAATGTTAAACACTAATTGCAATGTAATTAAGACTAACTATAATTAACTAGATAACACTAACACTATTTATTTAAACAAATAACACGACTATTTATTTATACGATCTTACTGATTATTTATTTCGACTTTTTATTTCACTTCTTTATTTATATCACGTTCAACTGTCCGCCTTCATAGCGTCTATATACTCAACAGCGTCTGTATATTCAACTGCTCGGAAGAAGTCACACCTTTCACCCCGTTATCTGTCTATTTATGTAACTCTCTCACTTCTACAGCCTCAGTATCACCGACTGTCCGTATGCCAGAATTCTTCAACACCACTGCCGAGTATCCACTTCCACTTGTCGTTACTGTCCCTGTATACCTAGCTTCCCGACTCGCCGTTACTGTCCTTGTACGCTATAGCTTCCCAATACTCATCAATACTACCGAGTATTTACATCCACAGCTATCCCAGTTAACCAGTAACTTCCCGAGTCTTCCACCCTCCACTTAGCGCGATTGCGCCAACGCTATACATAGACACTTGTTCAGCGTAGCAGCAAGGCTTACACGTTACAAAATGCTATTAGAAATTTGCAGATTAGGTTGGAAGCTTGGCTTAAATTTAAAATAATGAAATGAAGCATATTTACTGCATAGATTTTAGTATAACAGATAAATTTATAAACCATTAAATTACAGTGTGTACGTAGGATAAAAACTACCCAGTATAAACCGAATATTTAAAAAATGAAATGTACTAATAAAACTGAATTTTCAAGTTGGCTAAAATTATTTTCAATTTTCAAACAGCTCATAAGTTATATCTACCTACAATGTAAAATATCATATTTAGAAGTAAACATAAACTCTTAAAGTGCCAATTACTATAAAGCTTTTACCCTAATATCTGTTGTGCATTTTCCACGACGGCAATGAATATCGGTTTTATTTATTTTATTGTATTTTTTTTGTTTTATATAATTTAATACTATACCCACTGTAATTGCGACCTAGTGCTGCTATGTTGAAACATGTATTGATCACTTCAAATATATAGTATTTTTCATATATTTACAAAAAAATCTGTTGTGATTCATAGAATTGTGTGAAAATGGAAAATACCGATAAAGATTTTACGACCTTAAGTCCTTAAAGAAACCCGTTTTAAAACAACCATATTGTAGATTTTCAACAGATGTGTTCCTCATTTCACCTAAATAATTCATATGAAATTGAAAATAATTATTATTATATTATACAAAACGCAAGGATTCTTAAATATAACCGGATAATATAGCCAATTGCGCATATGAATTTATATTACTGGACACTTTCAGTTTCGATTTGATGGAGGACAAAGCAAGGGATATTTTTAAGAATTTCATTTATATTTGCTTATACATTCTGCTCTCTCGTCGAATAATTTAAGTTTCATAAATCAAGAAAACATAATTTTTTAAAAAATGTCTATAATAATTGTTCTGTATAATGTAAATATAGGACACAGAATGAGAACATAGAGCAAGGCTGAACGTTTTGCTTTAATTAAACGATTAAAAGTACATCGTTTTGGATCCAATAATTACATTTATTACACCAGTAAATGTGCACCACAAATTTCTTAATCGATTGTCTACTAAATTTGACATTAATAGCTGCTCTTAATTCAAATTTTATTACCGATATAAACCGTTATTAGAATACATAAGTCAAATCGCCGAGAAGTGCGACCATCAACCTACCTTATAACTCAAAACTGTAAAAAAACTCTATACCTAAATTAATTAAATATACGTACAAAAATACCTAGCTTGTTTTACAGTTCTCAATTTTTCTGTCAATTTTTTTAACTTGTCCAATAAATTGAACTTAAAATTGTACAATAAATTCACCAATGTTTACATTTATCAAATTTTGTCATATTGAAATATCGAAAGTCATTGACATGTAACAGTCATATAATAAAATTAATATATTGGTGTATTATTAAAGTTAATAGAAAGCACAAAAAAAATGAAGAAAAAATAGAACATGCTCTATTTTCAGCTTATTCAGTGCCTTAAAATTAAAGCAAAAATTAACGAGTATGTAATACAAGTGTTTTAAGTTCTAGAATTTGGCCAAATTCCTAAAATTGACATATGTAAAACAGGCTAAAGTGAAAAAAAAGTATTTTAAGTAGAAAATATTTGAAAATTAACTACAAGTACAATTTGAAATCACGCATTATAGATTATAGGTTTGTTTGGTATTAAAACAGAGGGCATTAGATTCTACATTCAAATATAGTATTTAATAGATATATTTATTAAGTGCGAGTACAATGCATACTGCAACGCAGAAAGCATTTGATAAAAAGTGTGAGATGTGGTGCTTTTGAACGATATAAAGTAAAATTAAAATATTTATATTTCAAAACTATGTAATATATTCCTTTTTTAAATTTACATCTTGTTACATTGTACTACTAGTGTATTTAGACTTACTCCTAATTTAAAATTCAAAGAAGCTATATTTATTAAATGACTATTGAGCGTTGCTTATATTTATTTGTGTTTACAATGTACCTCGGCACCTATTCGTAATTTACACGTAATCATATTATTAAATATTATCTATTTATTATTACTACCTATATTTAAATTTATGTATGTTACAGTATTTATTACATAATCAGCTGATTACATATACAAGTAATTATAATCTGATGGTTAAGACAAACTCGCTGAAAAAAGGCGCCGAATATCCAAAATTTGTGTGGGTGGTCATGAATGGTCGGGGGGGGGGGTTTCTAGCTGTCAGCTTGCAAAATACATTTTGTAAATACGTTTGTAGACCGCACGAGTAACCGTGTTATTTTTTATTTACATTCCAAGATTTTTTGCTTTTGTTATTATTATAATTATTTTATTATTATTGTTGTTATTAGACTATTAATGATCGGATGAAATGGTTTGAAAAATTGTGGAGGTCGTACTCCACCGCAGAGGCCAATTTGACAGCAAGTTTTTTCTTGCTATTTATTTATTCATTCTATACTTATTTATTTTATTTTTATGTTTAATTGTTACGTATAAATAACATACGTTACATTTTTACCCGAAAAATATTTATTTTGTATATTTATAAAATTTTGCAGCCATTCAAAATGTAAATATTACCATTTTATTTCATGTGAAAGAAAAAACTTCAAACAATATAACTATTAGTGCCTTATTAAATATTTTTATATTAAAACAAATGTTATAAAGCAATATTTAAACGGTCTACGTATGTAAACCTAGCAACTAAACTCGTCACAAAAAAGTCTGCGCGACTAACGAAGGATTATAGGTTCTATAAATAGGGCTGAGAAAGTTGGGTTTCGTATCTGTGAATTATATTGATCATTTCACCTTGTGCTCACATGTCTTTCAATTGTTTTCAATATGTTTTGATTAAATGGTGATATTTTATGACTGATATAAATTTCTGATTCTGATAAAATCAGTACTTCTGAATAATTTTTCTGTGGGTGCTTGACCCCTGGAGCACCCACGTAGTCGGCGCTCGTGCGCTGTAATGGTGCCTACCAGCCCGATCATTAGAGAAATTATTTGATAATGGACGTCTAAATCTGACATTTTTGTCTGTCTTAAATACATATCCACATCCCTGATGCCTACTTCATGGAATAATTAAGATCTCTTATATAATTAATGATGATGATAATAAACGAAAATTAAATTCTTGCATCTGTGCATCGCATCGATACCGATCAGGATTAATAGATTAGTAGAAACTAAAACTGAACATTTGGGAAAGAAAAACCGTTATCTAAGAAGGACAACGCTTGCGTATATATTCGATGGAATCATCAATAGATATCGGTGAATAAATTTCACGGATTTCACTTCTTGGACAATAAAATTGCAAGTCACCGGCAATAAGGAAGAGGAAACGCAGTTGGAGGAAATTAGCGGCAGCTGCGGACAATGAGCGCTCTGAGAGTCGTACGTGTTACAAATGTGGAGGTTTGTGGTATTTGTGTGAATGTCGAGAACTCTGTATCTGCTTCCTCACAACAGATGAGAGAAATGGCTTTTTGAAGAGCACTAAATCACAAAGGAAAGTCAATAGGTTTACTGATAATATGTGGCAAATAATATTATGTTATGGTTAATAATAAAACATAATTAAAGTATTATTTTGAATGAAGTCTAAACACCATGTTTTAAAGTTATTTGCAATAATTGTTTTGTAAGAAATAACGATAACTGCATCCATTTTGTCTAAAAATTTGCACTCTAAACACAAACAAAAATAAAAAATCTAGTGTTGCCACAAGACGAGACGAGACGAGACTTGAGGTCGGTCTTGTCTTGGTCTTGACTAAGTCTCGACTACCTTGGTCTTGTCTTGGTCTTGTCGAGACGAAACTTGCAGTCAGTCTCGTCTTGTCTCGAGTCTCGACAAGACTCTCGACTCTGCGTCAATCAACAAATTGTTTATAATTTTATATAATAGTGCATGAAAATCTAAGAAAATCAGTACAATCATGTTTAAAAAATTATAATAAATATTTGAGATATTAATTTTTAAAGTCTTTTAGGATCATTGTCTACTTGATCTCTTCAAACAACTAATATGAAAATTTGTGTACATAGTGAGTTATAGTATTTATTTACCTTTGCGTATTTTAAGTAGGTGAAATACCTAGATATTGTTTTTCAATTTTACAGTTAATATTTGTATTCCATAATTTAATATATCGTTTTACAAACTTACTTGCTTATTACGGGTTTCAGCATTCCCAAATCCGAAATTATTTCTTATTTAATTCTGCAAATGTACACTTATGTGTCACTGGTCAACATGAAATATGTATTAAAAATAATTACGAATTTATTTTCTATTCAACGTCAGTTAGGTACGTTATTATACAATTCATTATTTTTAATACAAATTTCATGTCGGCAGTGGCGCACTAAAAGAACACTGCAAGAATTGAATACATAACAAGAAATAATTTTCCAAATTCTTTTCGATTGAGAATCAGCACAGCGAAATGTGTATATCATCAGAATTTTTTTTAAGAGGTAATCTTAATACTAGGGTTTTCGGATAATTAAACAGAAACTCACATTTATTTTTATTGGAATCAGGGCCGTAGCCAGATTTGTCAGGGCACTTTCCCCGACTGGTCGACCAGCGTCTTTAATAATAACGGTGTGGGTGCTCTAACCCACTGTAATATATTGTGTATATTATTATCGTTGTTGTTAGTGTAAATAGTTAGTTGTAAACAAAATGCGTGTCGCTCTCCTTATTTTCCCTTCCCCAATATTTCTTTTCATTGTCAAAGTCACGTATATTTTTTATACAACATCCCTTGCAGTGACCTTGGTAATATCAGGCTCCAAAAAATCCGCTTTCTCTTAAGTATTCTAAGAATTCGTACATCCCTACAATGTGTTTTCTCCAGGTCTCTACAAGTCAGTTCATCTCTCCGATTTAACTGTTTAATTATTTGTTCTATTATATACCAAAATCTATGCAATTAATGCTCATTTATATCTTTACGTATAGATCATAAATTATTATGCTTATTTTGCAATATTTACTATTTAAGCCAAGTTTCAAACCCAGGTTGTGAATTTCTAATAAAGTATCCAAATTTTAATATTCACATAAATTAATGTTTCACGAACACAACGAAAATACATAATTATAAATTTTTAAATATTCATATCTCTCTTCTTTTTACTAATTCTCAAACAATATTTATAGCGTTACTCTTGAGTGGTGAAGCACTTTTAGCAAATATATTCCAAAAAATACCTACAAACTGAAGTCGAGAGTCTTGTCGAGACTTCAAGACTTTCTCGACAAGACTCGGTACTGGTCTCGTCTCGTCTCGACTTTTCAGTCGAGACTAAAATTATGGTCTTGTCTCGACAAGACCAAGACGAGACGAGACAAGACCAAGACTGGTCTTGGTCTTGCGGCAACATTAAAAAAATCTGATGTGGTCACTACATAACCTTGTGTGAGTTCTGTGTATTTTATACAGGGTTTCCCATAACTTCAGGTATATATTAGAAGGGCATATAGTTCTTAATGTCCTGATTACGGAACAAAAAGAATTTTGCAAAATTCCTATAATTAAGGGTAGTTCACTTAAGAAGAACATTTTTTGTACCCCTGGATACTATAATATTTGGAATAGTGAAATTAGTTATAACTATTACATAAAATAATTTAACAATGAAATTAATTTATGCAATTACGTAAAGCTTTGTCACACCAATTAAGTTTGGGAGATGTGTATGTAATGAAAAAAAAATCAAATTATTTACTTTATTTTTACAAAAACTGTTCAAAATTATTTCCATTAACAGCTAAACATAATGCAGCACGTTGAATTAAAGAAATTGAACAAGCCCGATGAATTGCATTCTCTTGTCTAATTCTTTCAGCACAATTTTCAACTCGTTGCCGTAATTCTTCAATGGTTTCAGGTGCCTCTTGATTATCATAGACGAGGGATTTAAAATTACCCCACAAATAAAAATCTAACGGAATGAAATCCGGGGATCTAGGGGGCCAAGACGCGGGATCTCCTCGACCAATCCACCTGTCCTCAAATACTCTGTCAAGATGATGTCTGACATTTCTAGCAAAATGTGGCGGCGCACCGTCATGCATAAACCATGCATTTTGACGTACTTTAAGAGGAATATCTTCTAATAATTCAGGCAAATTATTCAGCAAAAATTGTAAATAATCATTCCCAGACATTCTGTTAGGAAGTATGTATGGTCCCAGTAGCGATCCGTTTACCATCCCAGCCCAAACATTTAGTGAAAATCTGTGCTGAAAATGACTCCTGACAGCAGCATGTGGCCCAGTAGTGACAGTTATAAATATTATGTATACCATCACGAGTAAATATCGCTTCGTCGGAATATATTACTTTTAACGTAAAATTTCCATCCTGAGCATGTTGGTTTAGAAGCCATTCACAAAACCTTACTCGAGAGTAATGATCGGGTTCAATTAACGCATGGACCTGTTGAAAATGATAAGGATGTAAATTATTATTCCTTAAAATTCTCCAAATTGTCATCCGTGGTACACCTGGTAGTTGACGAGATATTCTCCTTATGCTGATTGTTGGGTCATTGCGTACCAAATCTAAGACAGCATTGTCGCGAAGGCGTTGAGTAAGGCTTACAAATATGCGAGAATTCGGATGCCGTCGTCCTGGGAAACGTTCAACGTAATAAGCAACATATCCACTAACTCACTGTTATTGCAACCATTCATATTTGTAACAATAATCAGAAGAGCAATATCAAAACTGTTATAAGAAACACAATTTATGTGGCCGGCTACTAGAAACCTAATGAAATGATTGTATTATGCAAACATTTCTTATTAATTAGATATAATATAAGGTAATATTTAATATTAAAACTACCTATTCAACCAGTGTCCTAAAACTGTTTCCTTCAAAAACCTCAAAAACTAACTTTTGAATTTTGAAAAAATTATTTTGTTCCGTAATCAGGACATTAAGAACTATATGGCCTTCTAATATGTACCTGAAGTTATGGGACACCCTGTATAAATTCCACAGAGAAAGTTTCTATATTTTCAGTATACTTTCCGTCAGTTCTATGAATTTTGTATAAATTCCACACACTACGTTTCTTGGAACTTATTCTATGACTGGCGGTTGGTGACTTTTTTAGGGTAGGAGTTGTAAATAAAAAAGCTACTTACCTACCTTTTTAATATTGTTTATTATGAATACTAATTAAAAAATCATTTAGTATCAGTTTTCTTACATTTTCGAAAAATAAAATCCTTCTCTGATCTTTCTGCATGATGAATTTATTTTGTGACTCGGAATTGAAAAGTTAGCAAAATAATGCATTTTTATACAGCAACTGTTCAACCGTGGCGTATTTTCGTACATAGTTCTATTAAATTTTGGCTTGCATCCCGTATTTTTGCTAATAGAATTTTGAGACAGATTTAAGACTGGCATAGGTCGTCCTAATTCTTTAATTTGAATTTTCTCCTTAATATAATGTCGTCCTATTTAAAGGATTTTTCAACAAGAATTGAACAGAATTCATTTTCATTATCTAAAATATTAAATTTAATAATAAAAACAATATAGTATGTCAAATAAGTATGGAATTTTGAAATAATAAATATATACCTTTGGAAATTGAACTCTTCAGCGTCATATATTACTATAGCACAATTAATCTTATTGCAAAGGTAATATAGTACAAAGCGTTGACGGCAGAGGTGAGCAGTAATGCATTAACTGTAATGACATTTTATTCTAATAAGTAATGTTATAAAGCTATTTTCATGACATGTATACTTTAATTTGTAATGTATTGCATTATTTTTCATAGTAATTTGTTATTGTATATTACAATTACTAAAAATGCGCATGCGCTTATCCTAGAAAAGAAATAATTTGTTCGATTTATCTGATCGTAAACTCGGTAGAAGTACGGTATTTTTTATGTTCTGTCCATTAAAGTCACGATCATCCCTCCATGTTTTTATTTTGTTCCTACTATTGTGTTGTTTTCTTTCTATCTAGATAAATGTTAATTAGCATCTATTATTAAAATGTGTAAGTTTTTGAATAATATTACTTTTTAAATAAATCGGAAGATTCTTTGATGATTTTACTTCTAACTTGAAGATTATTATTATTATTATTATTATTATTACAAGTTAAAATTATATGGTATTACTATAAAAATCACAACATATTTTACAACTCAGTTTAAGGTTATATTAATAGGTTTCTTTTCTACCTTATGGCAAATAGCATCAGCACCATCGTATTTTAAATTTATAGACACATATAATACTAATACTATCATCATTTGAAACAAGTAGGCTGTTAGTTTTTAAAACAGTGATATTATTTTTATGTTTTAATATTTTAATTACACATAAAAAATTTGGTGTGGCCAATTCAATACCTCCTGCCATTTACAGCCCGATTTTAAATAGATTAAGTTAATCCTTATTTTTGGATTAGCGAATTTTACTCTAATTTTGACAGTTTATTTATTAAAATATTGTCTAATCTAATCCAAGTAACTACCTTTTTTAAAACCCTTCAGCAGTATTAAATCCCAAATACAGAGTGGGTTCACATTCACACGCATCCATACCTAAGTTGGATTTGAACCCAGAATCCCGAGGGCACTCATGACATAATAATGCATAATAAAATGAAGATTAAATTTTAAATACCGGAATAAAATAGAATTCATTAATCCAAAAATAAGGATTCGCTTAAACATTTTTGTGAATCGTTGATTTTTATTAATCTAAATACATACCTACATATTTACTTAGGCTGGAAACTGTTTTGAATTCCTTTTCTATTGTTCTATTTACGTTTTTCATTTTAAAACGTTACTAATGTTATATTGAAATGATTAGTTCTTTGATAGTGACATTTATGTCAGTTACATACATTTGAACAACTGCGTTTTGTTTGTTTAAAGCGTGGGATCTGGGATTTAAATTATAGATATTTTTATAAATTTATACATATAATATATAAAAAAAGTATTAATGCAAATCTATATAAAATTTAATAATATTTAAATTGTTGCGTCCCTCCGGTGCGAAGGACTAAGTAATAAGGACCTAATGGCTCGAAGGACCAAATGTTCAAACCCTAAACCAGCGAATCCGGTCTAGAAGAACCAAAATGTTTTGATCCTGCTCGCAAGCCCAAATGCGATGTCTCTAGATCAGCGAATCCGGTCTAGAAACACCAACAATGTGTTTGATGTTAAATTCAATGAATAAAACAAAACTATATGTAAACCAAAATAATTACAACCTTCGATAGCTGGTTCACATCACTGGACTTGGCCAATAAACGGGATACTACTAATTTGTGAAATGTGCTAATTAAAACGAACGAAGGACCAGATAGTTTTACGAACTAACAAACGTGCTAAATATAATTGCAACAAAATAACAAACAACTGAAAACCAATTCTGAGAAATATGTGATAGCGTATTGAATACAAGTGACATAAACAATAATAAACCAAAGATAAACAAATACGATATTTGTATAAATTAACTAAATCATTTCATAAGTGTATGAACAAACAAATGTAGTTAAACAATATTAAGAACTCTAAATGAACTTAATAACAACCAACTAGACTGCAAAACTGGTTGCATTGAATGTACCTAGTCGACAATAACAGCAGATGCGCTGTGAATGACGTCACTCGAAGGTGGACGTGTGTAAACAGGTTTACAAAGAAATTATAATAATTTCACCCAAGGAAATATGAATCAAATCCCTAACAACACGAGTTCCGTGAGAAATTAAATTGTACAGTTCGATTTTACAATTGATTCCTGAGATGTGTCTATTAGCTGCATAAATTGGCGCCGGAAAGTATTCGCGGACTATAAAGTACCAAATTAAATGAAAACCGAACGATACTCCTTGAATTAGTCGTGTTAGGCTAATCAAGCTACGCGTACGATAATTAAACAACCAATTACTTTACTGACCATATGAAAATCAGAAAGTTTTATGCAAAATGGTGGACAAACCACTTTCGCGGACGACGACGCGATACGTGTTTACCGTGTGCAAGCCAGACACATTCTGAGTCGATCGATGCCGGTCAGTGCTGCAGCAGCTGCACACTGCGTGGGGTTGCGCGCGCACTCGCGTGAAGCCAGATGCAATAATATTAATATTAATAATTAGTTTAAGATACTACAGCTATTTCAAACAATTCTAAAATTAAACTTAAACCCGTAAAACCATATAACTAATTTTTCCAAGTAACAGAAACAGTTATTTCCATTTATTTATTGAATTATTTAAATAGAGTCAGGGCGGGTTAACCGTTCTATTCCCATGTGCAGCGGGTAGCTACCTCAAGGGGTTGATATTTTCCAAATTCCTCTCATTTAAAACATGTTAGTTTTAAACATACCGGCCACCTTAGGGTCTCCCTAAAGACAAACTTAGGCGTTGGCAATCTCTGTCTGAGCAGAGTTCGTTTGATCTTCGTCAAGTTGAACCACTTCACTTTGTGGCCAACACGAGTAAGGTTGTTGTAACCACTCTGGTCCATTTATCCAGAGAGTACATGTCTTGAAACTTAGAGGACTGAGACCTCTAGAACCTACGTCGGCCGCATTGTGTTCCGACGCTACATGACGCCAGTGTTCACTCGGAAAATTTGTCTGTATTTGAGCGACTCGATTACCCACAAATGTTTTCAGAGTGTGTGGTTCCTTGCGCAACCAGGCAAGAACTATCATAGAGTCCGAGAAGCAATGTACAGCCTCCGGTTGTTTTGGAATATTTTCGAGAATGTTCTCGAGAAGTTTGGCGAGAAGATGCGCCGCACATAATTCCAGACGAGGTATAGTAATTTTTTTCAAAGGCGCTACACGCGTCTTTGCACAGAGCAATTGAACCACTGGTTTATCGTTTAGATAACTTCTAACATAGACAACGACACAGTAGCCTCGCTCGGAGGCATCCGCAAATCCGATAAGATCGAATTTAGAACCCAAACAGGCTAACCTTGGTATCGAATAGTTGGATATACAATCGATCTCGTTCAGAAACAAGTTCCACTCTGAGACAATATGAGCGGGAGGTTCTTCATCCCATTCTACCTTTGATTTCCAAAGCTCTTGCATGATGAGTTTAAGAAACATCACCAATGGGGACATAATGCCTAATGGATCATAGATCCTTGCAATGCAGGACAAAATGTTTCTTTTGGTGCACAAATCGTCGGGTTTTGAGACCGTATACTCGTAGCAGTCGGACTTGCAAACCCATTTGACACCTAACAATTTCACTGACTCGTCGTCATTGAAGTGGACATCTTTCACTGCGCGTGCATTGTCTGGTAGTTCCTCCAGTATTGTTTGAGAATTACTGGCCCATTTTCGGAGGGTGAATCCTCCCCTTTCGAATATATCCGTGAGTTCACGGCGCAGTGTCAGTGCTGACTGAATGTCTTCAGCTCCAGTCACAACATCGTCCATATAGACATCATTTTGCAGGACTTTAGCTGCTAAGGGATATTGATTCCCTTCGTCTTGAGCCAACTGCTCAACTGTACGCAACGCCAAGAACGGCGAACAATTCAAACCAAAGCAGATAGTGTTGAATTGGTACACAATAGGATGTGTGGCATCCGCAGGTTTCCAAATGAACCTTAGAAATCGTTGATGCTCGCGTACAACTCTAATTTGTAGGAACATCTGTTTTAAATCCCCCGTAATTAAAATAGGATAAAATCTATTTCGCAAATGAAGAGTGAAGATACTCTTCTGTAGTACCGGACCAGGATACAAGTAGTCATTAATCGACTTTCCATTAGACGATGGCTTTGAAGCATTGAACACAATGCGTACCGGTGTCGTCGCACTATCAGGTTTAACCACGGCATGGTGTGGAATATAGTACGAATCCTGATCATTTAAATTGGGTTGCACATCAAGTCTAGTGACGTAACCCTTTTGCAAATATTCTTCGAATATTGCATCATAAGCCTTGAGTAACTCTGGGCTTTTACTCAAGCGAGTCAGCTGTGCGTGACAAATGGACAAAGCTTTCTTATATGAATTGCCTAGTACTGGTGGGTACTGTTTAAAAGGTAAAGAAACCGTGTATTTTCCCTCGGAGTCTCTTTGGGTAGTATTGACAAAATGGTCCTCCACCATTTTATCCTCCGGTTTAGTGACAACCGATGGAGTTGGAACATTTTCCAATTCCCAAAATTTAGACAACAGTTCGTGTGTATCTTCTTGTGTGTATGTATGATACGACACCACAGTATTGCTTGTTTGCTTGCTGGTATATTCTCCCATAACCACCCAACCAAAGATTGTTTTGATGGCGGTGAGTGTGCCATCGACTCCTTTCTTAACTCCGTTACGAATGATCTGACCCCAAATATCAGCTCCTAACAGCATGTCTATTCGTTGAGATTTATAGCATTCGGGATCCGAAAGTTGGATATTTCCAAATTGTTTAAAGGTATCCCGAGATATTGGATAATCTGGGATTCTGCCTGTAATGTTGTCGATTACAATGCAACTCAAATCGAGAACTGGAGTTTCTCTACGACATGGTTTGATTTTGGTATGTATAATACCACTAGTGTCCTTGACGTGGGTGTCACTGATTGAAATAATCTTTGTTTGACACGCTTCAATAGACAGATTTAAATTGTGGACACAACGACTTGTGATGTAGGATTTCTGCGATCCTGTATCCAATAAGGCACGTACAACATGTACCTTTCCTGCACTGTCAAATATATGCAGTTTTGCAGTGGGTAGTAATACCGAAGTATGTTTTCTGTGTTGCCTTAGTGAATAAGTCCTAGCAGACATTGACGTAGTAGTTTCAGAATTACTACTACTGGCTTGAGAGTTTGCATCACTCTTGGGTGATGACGGACGATTTTTTTGCACAGATTGTTTATCACGCTTGGGTGATAACGACTTGTTCGACCTTTCACCAAAATGCAGCAGCGTATGGTGAGTTTTGTTACACGTTCTGCATGTGGCTGTACTAGGACAGTTCGGGCGTATGTGACCCATTCTAAGACAGTTGATGCACAACTTGTGTTTAATTGCAGCATCATGTCTTCCTTTAGGTTTAAGAGCTATAAACCCTTCACACTGACTGATGTAGTGAGATTTTCTGCAATACGGACAATTCGTATCAGTTGCCAATGTCATCGCTCGCGATGCTGGCTTGTGCCTTTTGATTGGCTCGTGAGTTTTGACAGGTCTGTCTGGTTCAACCTCTAAGTTTGAAACTTGCTTAGTCAAGAACGCAATTAACTCTACATGAGTGGGCTTGGAGTCAGAATCCAATGTTAGTTCCCACTGTCGTCTAGTAGACGAATCTAGCTTACGACAAATCATGTTTTCCAAAATGACCCCACATGAGTCAACATCAACCTCTAAATTTTTCAGAGCAGCGATGTTTTCGCGTGCTGTGTTCAACAACGATTTTAGTGTAGGGGCGTCTGCCTGCTTGACCTTTTGCACATCTTGGAGTGCATTCAGATGTACCGACCTCAACAACCCAGGACGATAATATTCATCTGTGATGGCGTTCCATGCAATATCAAAACTATCAGCTTTGACGGGGATATTTGTAATAAGCCTAGCGGCTTCCCCTTTTAAAGATAACTTGAGATATTGAAGTCGTTCAATATCTGACAAACTGTCCCGATTTATCACCAACTGTGTGAATAAATCGTAAAAATTCATAAAAGTTGTTTTCATGACATGTATACTTTAATTTGTAATGTATTGCATTATTTTTCATAGTAATTTGTTATTGTATATTACAATTACTAAAAATGCGCATGCGCTTATCCTAGAAAAGAAATAATTTGTTCGATTTATCTGATCGTAAACTCGGTAGAAGTACGGTATTTTTTATGTTCTGTCCATTAAAGTCACGATCATCCCTCCATGTTTTTATTTTGTTCCTACTATTGTGTTGTTTTCTTTCTATCTAGATAAATGTTAATTAGCATCTATTATTAAAATGTGTAAGTTTTTGAATAATATTACTTTTTAAATAAATCGGAAGATTCTTTGATGATTTTACTTCTAACTTGAAGATTATTATTATTATTATTATTATTATTACAAGTTAAAATTATATGGTATTACTATAAAAATCACAACATATTTTACAACTCAGTTTAAGGTTATATTAATAGGTTTCTTTTCTACCTTATGGCAAATAGCATCAGCACCATCGTATTTTAAATTTATAGACACATATAATACTAATACTATCATCATTTGAAACAAGTAGGCTGTTAGTTTTTAAAACAGTGATATTATTTTTATGTTTTAATATTTTAATTACACATAAAAAATTTGGTGTGGCCAATTCAATACCTCCTGCCATTTACAGCCCGATTTTAAATAGATTAAGTTAATCCTTATTTTTGGATTAGCGAATTTTACTCTAATTTTGACAGTTTATTTATTAAAATATTGTCTAATCTAATCCAAGTAACTACCTTTTTTAAAACCCTTCAGCAGTATTAAATCCCAAATACAGAGTGGGTTCACATTCACACGCATCCATACCTAAGTTGGATTTGAACCCAGAATCCCGAGGGCACTCATGACATAATAATGCATAATAAAATGAAGATTAAATTTTAAATACCGGAATAAAATAGAATTCATTAATCCAAAAATAAGGATTCGCTTAAACATTTTTGTGAATCGTTGATTTTTATTAATCTAAATACATACCTACATATTTACTTAGGCTGGAAACTGTTTTGAATTCCTTTTCTATTGTTCTATTTACGTTTTTCATTTTAAAACGTTACTAATGTTATATTGAAATGATTAGTTCTTTGATAGTGACATTTATGTCAGTTACATACATTTGAACAACTGCGTTTTGTTTGTTTAAAGCGTGGGATCTGGGATTTAAATTATAGATATTTTTATAAATTTATACATATAATATATAAAAAAAGTATTAATGCAAATCTATATAAAATTTAATAATATTTAAATTGTTGCGTCCCTCCGGTGCGAAGGACTAAGTAATAAGGACCTAATGGCTCGAAGGACCAAATGTTCAAACCCTAAACCAGCGAATCCGGTCTAGAAGAACCAAAATGTTTTGATCCTGCTCGCAAGCCCAAATGCGATGTCTCTAGATCAGCGAATCCGGTCTAGAAACACCAACAATGTGTTTGATGTTAAATTCAATGAATAAAACAAAACTATATGTAAACCAAAATAATTACAACCTTCGATAGCTGGTTCACATCACTGGACTTGGCCAATAAACGGGATACTACTAATTTGTGAAATGTGCTAATTAAAACGAACGAAGGACCAGATAGTTTTACGAACTAACAAACGTGCTAAATATAATTGCAACAAAATAACAAACAACTGAAAACCAATTCTGAGAAATATGTGATAGCGTATTGAATACAAGTGACATAAACAATAATAAACCAAAGATAAACAAATACGATATTTGTATAAATTAACTAAATCATTTCATAAGTGTATGAACAAACAAATGTAGTTAAACAATATTAAGAACTCTAAATGAACTTAATAACAACCAACTAGACTGCAAAACTGGTTGCATTGAATGTACCTAGTCGACAATAACAGCAGATGCGCTGTGAATGACGTCACTCGAAGGTGGACGTGTGTAAACAGGTTTACAAAGAAATTATAATAATTTCACCCAAGGAAATATGAATCAAATCCCTAACAACACGAGTTCCGTGAGAAATTAAATTGTACAGTTCGATTTTACAATTGATTCCTGAGATGTGTCTATTAGCTGCATAAATTGGCGCCGGAAAGTATTCGCGGACTATAAAGTACCAAATTAAATGAAAACCGAACGATACTCCTTGAATTAGTCGTGTTAGGCTAATCAAGCTACGCGTACGATAATTAAACAACCAATTACTTTACTGACCATATGAAAATCAGAAAGTTTTATGCAAAATGGTGGACAAACCACTTTCGCGGACGACGACGCGATACGTGTTTACCGTGTGCAAGCCAGACACATTCTGAGTCGATCGATGCCGGTCAGTGCTGCAGCAGCTGCACACTGCGTGGGGTTGCGCGCGCACTCGCGTGAAGCCAGATGCAATAATATTAATATTAATAATTAGTTTAAGATACTACAGCTATTTCAAACAATTCTAAAATTAAACTTAAACCCGTAAAACCATATAACTAATTTTTCCAAGTAACAGAAACAGTTATTTCCATTTATTTATTGAATTATTTAAATAGAGTCAGGGCGGGTTAACCGTTCTATTCCCATGTGCAGCGGGTAGCTACCTCAAGGGGTTGATATTTTCCAAATTCCTCTCATTTAAAACATGTTAGTTTTAAACATACCGGCCACCTTAGGGTCTCCCTAAAGACAAACTTAGGCGTTGGCAATCTCTGTCTGAGCAGAGTTCGTTTGATCTTCGTCAAGTTGAACCACTTCACTTTGTGGCCAACACGAGTAAGGTTGTTGTAACCACTCTGGTCCATTTATCCAGAGAGTACATGTCTTGAAACTTAGAGGACTGAGACCTCTAGAACCTACGTCGGCCGCATTGTGTTCCGACGCTACATGACGCCAGTGTTCACTCGGAAAATTTGTCTGTATTTGAGCGACTCGATTACCCACAAATGTTTTCAGAGTGTGTGGTTCCTTGCGCAACCAGGCAAGAACTATCATAGAGTCCGAGAAGCAATGTACAGCCTCCGGTTGTTTTGGAATATTTTCGAGAATGTTCTCGAGAAGTTTGGCGAGAAGATGCGCCGCACATAATTCCAGACGAGGTATAGTAATTTTTTTCAAAGGCGCTACACGCGTCTTTGCACAGAGCAATTGAACCACTGGTTTATCGTTTAGATAACTTCTAACATAGACAACGACACAGTAGCCTCGCTCGGAGGCATCCGCAAATCCGATAAGATCGAATTTAGAACCCAAACAGGCTAACCTTGGTATCGAATAGTTGGATATACAATCGATCTCGTTCAGAAACAAGTTCCACTCTGAGACAATATGAGCGGGAGGTTCTTCATCCCATTCTACCTTTGATTTCCAAAGCTCTTGCATGATGAGTTTAAGAAACATCACCAATGGGGACATAATGCCTAATGGATCATAGATCCTTGCAATGCAGGACAAAATGTTTCTTTTGGTGCACAAATCGTCGGGTTTTGAGACCGTATACTCGTAGCAGTCGGACTTGCAAACCCATTTGACACCTAACAATTTCACTGACTCGTCGTCATTGAAGTGGACATCTTTCACTGCGCGTGCATTGTCTGGTAGTTCCTCCAGTATTGTTTGAGAATTACTGGCCCATTTTCGGAGGGTGAATCCTCCCCTTTCGAATATATCCGTGAGTTCACGGCGCAGTGTCAGTGCTGACTGAATGTCTTCAGCTCCAGTCACAACATCGTCCATATAGACATCATTTTGCAGGACTTTAGCTGCTAAGGGATATTGATTCCCTTCGTCTTGAGCCAACTGCTCAACTGTACGCAACGCCAAGAACGGCGAACAATTCAAACCAAAGCAGATAGTGTTGAATTGGTACACAATAGGATGTGTGGCATCCGCAGGTTTCCAAATGAACCTTAGAAATCGTTGATGCTCGCGTACAACTCTAATTTGTAGGAACATCTGTTTTAAATCCCCCGTAATTAAAATAGGATAAAATCTATTTCGCAAATGAAGAGTGAAGATACTCTTCTGTAGTACCGGACCAGGATACAAGTAGTCATTAATCGACTTTCCATTAGACGATGGCTTTGAAGCATTGAACACAATGCGTACCGGTGTCGTCGCACTATCAGGTTTAACCACGGCATGGTGTGGAATATAGTACGAATCCTGATCATTTAAATTGGGTTGCACATCAAGTCTAGTGACGTAACCCTTTTGCAAATATTCTTCGAATATTGCATCATAAGCCTTGAGTAACTCTGGGCTTTTACTCAAGCGAGTCAGCTGTGCGTGACAAATGGACAAAGCTTTCTTATATGAATTGCCTAGTACTGGTGGGTACTGTTTAAAAGGTAAAGAAACCGTGTATTTTCCCTCGGAGTCTCTTTGGGTAGTATTGACAAAATGGTCCTCCACCATTTTATCCTCCGGTTTAGTGACAACCGATGGAGTTGGAACATTTTCCAATTCCCAAAATTTAGACAACAGTTCGTGTGTATCTTCTTGTGTGTATGTATGATACGACACCACAGTATTGCTTGTTTGCTTGCTGGTATATTCTCCCATAACCACCCAACCAAAGATTGTTTTGATGGCGGTGAGTGTGCCATCGACTCCTTTCTTAACTCCGTTACGAATGATCTGACCCCAAATATCAGCTCCTAACAGCATGTCTATTCGTTGAGATTTATAGCATTCGGGATCCGAAAGTTGGATATTTCCAAATTGTTTAAAGGTATCCCGAGATATTGGATAATCTGGGATTCTGCCTGTAATGTTGTCGATTACAATGCAACTCAAATCGAGAACTGGAGTTTCTCTACGACATGGTTTGATTTTGGTATGTATAATACCACTAGTGTCCTTGACGTGGGTGTCACTGATTGAAATAATCTTTGTTTGACACGCTTCAATAGACAGATTTAAATTGTGGACACAACGACTTGTGATGTAGGATTTCTGCGATCCTGTATCCAATAAGGCACGTACAACATGTACCTTTCCTGCACTGTCAAATATATGCAGTTTTGCAGTGGGTAGTAATACCGAAGTATGTTTTCTGTGTTGCCTTAGTGAATAAGTCCTAGCAGACATTGACGTAGTAGTTTCAGAATTACTACTACTGGCTTGAGAGTTTGCATCACTCTTGGGTGATGACGGACGATTTTTTTGCACAGATTGTTTATCACGCTTGGGTGATAACGACTTGTTCGACCTTTCACCAAAATGCAGCAGCGTATGGTGAGTTTTGTTACACGTTCTGCATGTGGCTGTACTAGGACAGTTCGGGCGTATGTGACCCATTCTAAGACAGTTGATGCACAACTTGTGTTTAATTGCAGCATCATGTCTTCCTTTAGGTTTAAGAGCTATAAACCCTTCACACTGACTGATGTAGTGAGATTTTCTGCAATACGGACAATTCGTATCAGTTGCCAATGTCATCGCTCGCGATGCTGGCTTGTGCCTTTTGATTGGCTCGTGAGTTTTGACAGGTCTGTCTGGTTCAACCTCTAAGTTTGAAACTTGCTTAGTCAAGAACGCAATTAACTCTACATGAGTGGGCTTGGAGTCAGAATCCAATGTTAGTTCCCACTGTCGTCTAGTAGACGAATCTAGCTTACGACAAATCATGTTTTCCAAAATGACCCCACATGAGTCAACATCAACCTCTAAATTTTTCAGAGCAGCGATGTTTTCGCGTGCTGTGTTCAACAACGATTTTAGTGTAGGGGCGTCTGCCTGCTTGACCTTTTGCACATCTTGGAGTGCATTCAGATGTACCGACCTCAACAACCCAGGACGATAATATTCATCTGTGATGGCGTTCCATGCAATATCAAAACTATCAGCTTTGACGGGGATATTTGTAATAAGCCTAGCGGCTTCCCCTTTTAAAGATAACTTGAGATATTGAAGTCGTTCAATATCTGACAAACTGTCCCGATTTATCACCAACTGTGTGAATAAATCGTAAAAATTCATAAAAGTTGTTTTCTCCCCATCGAATGTTGGGAGATTCAATTTAGGCAAGCTGGGTTGCATATATCGCAAAGATTGTGCTGATTGAATCGAATGTGATTCTGATTTAGCTCTGTCGGACCCTGACTGTGATCCGGTGTCTCCACTGAACATAAGTTTGTAATTGACACGTATGTCGCAAATGAGTTCTTTTATTTCATTAAACAATTTCTTAACTCGGGAAATTTCTGCCAACATATCCTCGTCGGGATTTTTGGTTTGTTCTAACTTTGAAGAATATTCACAATAAGTACGATTGAATTCTTGTTCCCAAGCTGCGAGAGACGGAAAAGTTACCTCAAATTTCACTTTACTTTTTTCATCAGTCTCTGAAGAATAGACTGATAGACGACGAATATCTTCTGTCACAACCTCTAATTGTTTGTGCAGTAGTTTAGCCATTTTAGAGTGTGCTAATAAATGCAATTACTAATACCAAAGTAACTAGAAACAATAATTATCTCTGAATACCGCCAAATCCGGCTCGAAGGACCAAATGTTGCGTCCCTCCGGTGCGAAGGACTAAGTAATAAGGACCTAATGGCTCGAAGGACCAAATGTTCAAACCCTAAACCAGCGAATCCGGTCTAGAAGAACCAAAATGTTTTGATCCTGCTCGCAAGCCCAAATGCGATGTCTCTAGATCAGCGAATCCGGTCTAGAAACACCAACAATGTGTTTGATGTTAAATTCAATGAATAAAACAAAACTATATGTAAACCAAAATAATTACAACCTTCGATAGCTGGTTCACATCACTGGACTTGGCCAATAAACGGGATACTACTAATTTGTGAAATGTGCTAATTAAAACGAACGAAGGACCAGATAGTTTTACGAACTAACAAACGTGCTAAATATAATTGCAACAAAATAACAAACAACTGAAAACCAATTCTGAGAAATATGTGATAGCGTATTGAATACAAGTGACATAAACAATAATAAACCAAAGATAAACAAATACGATATTTGTATAAATTAACTAAATCATTTCATAAGTGTATGAACAAACAAATGTAGTTAAACAATATTAAGAACTCTAAATGAACTTAATAACAACCAACTAGACTGCAAAACTGGTTGCATTGAATGTACCTAGTCGACAATAACAGCAGATGCGCTGTGAATGACGTCACTCGAAGGTGGACGTGTGTAAACAGGTTTACAAAGAAATTATAATAATTTCACCCAAGGAAATATGAATCAAATCCCTAACAACACGAGTTCCGTGAGAAATCAAATTGTACAGTTCGATTTTACAATTGATTCCTGAGATGTGTCTATTAGCTGCATAAATTGGCGCCGGAAAGTATTCGCGGACTATAAAGTACCAAATTAAATGAAAACCGAACGATACTTCTTGAATTAGTCGTGTTAGGCTAATCAAGCTACGCGTACGATAATTAAACAACCAATTACTTTACTGACCATATGAAAATCAGAAAGTTTTATGCAAAATGGTGGACAAACCACTTTCGCGGACGACGACGCGATACGTGTTTACCGTGTGCAAGCCAGACACATTCTGAGTCGATCGATGCCGGTCAGTGCTGCAGCAGCTGCACACTGCGTGGGGTTGCGCGCGCACTCGCGTGAAGCCAGATGCAATAATATTAATATTAATAATTAGTTTAAGATACTACAGCTATTTCAAACAATTCTAAAATTAAACTTAAACCCGTAAAACCATATAACTAATTTTTCCAAGTAACAGAAACAGTTATTTCCATTTATTTATTGAATTATTTAAATAGAGTCAGGGCGGGTTAACCGTTCTATTCCCATGTGCAGCGGGTTGCTACCTCAAGGGGTTGATATTTTCCAAATTCCTCTCATTTAAAACATGTTAGTTTTAAACATAAATTTTATAATAACATTAACCTCGAAAAAATAACATTTAAAAGTATATTTCGAAGAAAAACTATTTTGAGCTTCTAGTAAAGTGTCATTTCCGGTTATTCGATTTTCACTAAAATCTAATGGACTCTTTCCATTACAGAAAAAGTTCGAAATCAAAGGTTTCAAAATTTTCTGAATGATCGTATTTGAGTTAGAGTGGAGGATCCACAAATACATACACACAAACACACACACACACACGCACGCACGCACGCTCGCACCACGCACGCACACACACACATACATACACACACACAATCATTGTGAAAATGTTAAAATTGGATTCTAGGGACCTTAAAACGTGGTCATTTACCAAAATCTCGATGTGATTTTAGCACGATCCCTTACCAAGGGTAGCGGGAGGTAATAAATAAAAACAAATTCCACTCGTATGTAATGTGTGATGTCATCACGAATAAATTGTACTGGTAATTACATTACTCCAGTTTAAAAAAGTAATGTACCTTCTTCTTAAAAATAATGTAATGGTCATATAATTGCATTTTGCAAGTGGTCAGGACTTATTAGAAATTATTCGAAGTTGAAGGCATCACTTTTAGGGTAAAAATGGGCTATAATTAAAAACATACTGAATTTTTGTATAAATTTTGTAAATTGAAACTGTGTAATTAATAAGACAATAAAACAAAATCCCATAGTCTCACATTTTATACAAACACTACTGAAACAAGTCAAAACATTTCGTTTTGATGACTCTTTCAACACTGAATTTTTTTTACATGAAAGATGAAAGATATTTTCCAGAAGCTGTCTGTATTTAAAAATTACGTGTGTATTTATTGTATTATTATTATCTTTATAATATTTTAATCTTTTTAAAATATATTTTTGTAAGTTATACGTCGAAATTTTGCGGGAATTATTTAGATGACATGTAGTGGTGCCGTGAAACGAGAACCGATGAGAAACAATGAGAAAAATTCGAGACGGGATTTTTCTGAGTTAATACTTGTCAAGTATATCAATAATAATTGTAATGCCTTTGGCTTGCGCCATTTTTTCCGACAGACGAAGGGAAATTGACCAGTACTCACCAGTGGTAAATAATAGGGATTCACCAAGCCAAGCTACTTGGCTTGAGAGAAAATCTTGGCTTGGCTTGGCTTGAAGCTTCAAGTTGAGACTGATCTTTTATACCTACTTTAAATACATCTGGAAATCATAAAACCCTACAGACGGATATTTCCCTAAAATTTTGTTTGTTCGTGACATAAGTACCTACTCGCCTCTTCCTATGAACTTTGTACTGATTTTTGAGTACGGAATCATGTAAGTTAAATACATAAATATGATTACAGTAATTATGTTCAAATTCAAATAGCACAAAAGTAAATATCCTCAACGATACCCATATATCATCATTACCGAAATTTGTGAATAAAAGCAAATTAAAAACCCGCAAAACTAGGTAAGCCATGATTATATATGTATTTATTTATTTATTAACTCATATATATGGAAGCAATGAAAACTTGTATATATACCAAAGAAATATTTTAAAGAGAACGATCGCTTTGTCGGTACATTGTTATTGTCTATATACCTGTCACAGACAAGCTCGGGTTTATTAGGGATACATTGGGGGTTGAGCTAAAAATAGCATTGAAATCTTTGTAAATAAATATTCACAAACAGAAATTGTCTCGTCTCTATGATTCGGAAATACCAGAATAAAAAAAACATTGTATATAATGCAACTTTAAAATGCAATAATTATCATCATCATACGTAGCCTGTCACTTAATTTAGCTTTCGGTATTGAGTATATTATTATTTCTTATAATTTTTATTCTGTAGCAAAATTATTTACCATTCCAATGAATACGAGTAATAAATATTGTGTTGAAGCTGATGCTTGGTATTTAAAATCAAGTTAGTTAAAATTTAAATGAATATTGATTAGGTTTATGTAAAGTCTGCTCAGATAAATTTTATAATTTTTTTTTTTGTTTGACAATCAAATCAAATGTCTTTAAGCTTATAATTAATTCCAGTTACTTAAAAATTAATTTATTTAATTAATTATTTTTTAACACAATACGTTTAATTGGGAGGTTTTAGTGGATAAAAAGCTTCAAATGTTGTTTAAAGTTGTCTATTAATATAACAACCAAAAGACGACGTTTCGGCACATGGTTATGGCCATTTTCAAGACTTGACTTGGCAGCATTATGGAATGATGTTCATCTCTTTACAACGGAGAAGGAAGATGCGACGGTTCTTCATTTTAGCCAGTTTCCTGAGTAATCCGGAGTAAGGAGATGAACATCATTCCAAAATGCTGCCAAGTCAAGACTTGAAAATGGCCATAACCATGTGCCGAAACGTCGTCTTTTGGTTGTTATATTAATAAACAACTTTAAACTACATTTGAAGCTTTTTATCCAATAAAACCTCCCAATTAGCAAAATTCACAGCTTCAGAAACTTTACAACGAATCTCTTAACCTAGGACGAGGGGATTCCGTTTTTTCTTCTTTTTTGAAAATTTACTTCGCTACGCTGACAATATGGATTTCTACGCGTCGCGTCTCTACAGGAATGTTACCAACAGGAACAGGTCCAAATACTAAAAACCTACTCCGGATTACTCAGGAAACTGGCTAAAATGAAGAACCGTCGCATCTTCCAAAATGCCGCTAAGTCAAGACTTGAAAATGGCCATAACCATGTGCCGAAACGTCGTCTTTTGGTTGTTATATTAATAAACAACTTTAAACAACATTTAAAGCTTTTTATCCAATAAAACCTCCCAATTAGCAAAATTCACAGCTTCAGAAACTTTACAACGAAAATATGTTTAACTTGACAATAAGTATTAAAAAAATTAATTAGTTCTGTATGTAATGATTGACATTTTCAATAAATTTTGTATTATCACTTGTCATCATACATTTTATTTTAATGTAGGTAAAGGATAAAATAAAATTATATTACCACTTAAAACTTTTTCAACATGTTATAAATTTATTTTATACTTGATTGTGTGCGCAAACTACAATGTGCGATTAGTTGGTTCAGATTGAGAAAATAAGAATCATGAAGGGTATAGTTTTAAAGCTTACTAGACTGGCGGGTAATGAAGGCAGGTCCTTTTGGGAACTCCAATTCTTAGAAGTTCGCAAAAATGTGCCGAAGCAATGAGAAAGTACGTTACCATCGTAAAATTACGGTTTTGTGGGCATTTCTTAAGAAAAGCTTGAAAAGGCTTATTTTTAACCAAGCTACTTGACAGTCAAAGGCTTGGTTTGGCTTGAAAATTCAAGCTTTTTTAATGTTAGGCTTGGTTTGGCTTGGGCTTGATGGGACAGAAGCTTGGCTTGGCTTGATTTTTCAAGCTTTTTCAAACCAAGTCAAGCCCGTGAATCTCTAGTAAATAAGTGTATAAGTAACCGACATGGCAAGTATATGCTATTAACAAATATTGGTATAGCAGTCGCCTGAGCCCGCCTTAAGAAGGTAAAAAGCAGTATCTAAATTACCGCAAGACAATGTACAGGACCTAATATGTAAATAAATTTCAAAATAAAATCTATTAGGTTCTTTCAATTATTTAAGAATAATTTAGGGCCCAAATCACTATTTTCACCATATGAAATGTTAAATTTATATCGTCAGTAAGTGTTATGATATTACCTATGTATTTGTCAAGTGTCAACAAACACATGTACCAACTCGTATTTTCTTGTTATGCACAGCCTAACGAATATTGTCAACATACAGTAAATACATAACACATAAAATATCACACTTTGTCACTCATTTATATCAGAGCGCTCCAATTGATAAAGTAAAAATTTTTCACTGCATATCACTTCGGTGAAAATTGAAAATTGGGCCGTTCGTCTTCAAAAAACCGTTCTAATGAAAAAAATACAGCGCAGGTCGGATAGATCCATTCGTTTATGTTTACATGTACGTACTGAATCTATGATTATAAAACTATACTCAAATTGAATAAGCAGGCAATGTACGGCATGATGAGAGTTCATCTAATTAGCGAATCAATTCAATTAAATAATACCTATATAACCAAAGGACGTTACTGCTCATTATTTAATTTAATTAAATCGATAATTGAACGATCTCTCGTCATGACGCACATCAGCTGCTTGTCCGATTTGAGTATACAGCGGGCCAGTTGCATAACACGTTGTTAGGAGACCATGTGTTTAACTGCACATTATAACAATGGATACGTATCAAAAATATATTGGAACATAAACCTTGTCAAAATTAACAACATGATTAAAGTTAACAATTTCGAAGGCCACCATAGCGGTCTCGAAAACTATAAGAGATACAACTTCGGTTAAATTGGATCTGTGGTGTGCCTTTGCGGGGCGATCTTAGACGTGCTTTTTGTTGACAAAAAATTGTCATAAGTTATTAGAAAATGGCGGTAAACTGAATTTGGTCGATATTTACATTTTGAAATTACTTCTAAACTCTCAGTAATCGAGAAACATGTTTTAAATAAAAAAGTAATATATTTTTATTGTCTATCCTGTGGTGTACGAAAATAAATTTTCTATTAGTAAATTTTCGAGATATAACACAAACTTACATTTTTTTAAATGGAACCCATATTTGATTTTTACTTCAAAAAATGCTCATTTTTGCTCTTTCGATTTGTGTAAAGGTTTTTGTGTTTTAAATAGTTTTTTCGATCATACCTGGTATACTTACCTATACTTACGTGAATTTAAAAATATAGGGTTAAAAATAAATTATGAAGCAATGTATAGTTATGAAATAAGTTCTTCTTCTTCACCTTTTCCCTATTTTATTAAGGGTCGCTGTGTCTTACGCTTCTCTTCAAATAAGTTATTTAAGTAAAAATACTATTTGAAAATAATAATTAAATTACTGACAAAAAACCCAATCTCTTATAATAATAATTTCAAAATGAAAATAAAGACCAAATTCAGTTTTTCGCCATTTTCTAGTAATGTATAAGAAATTATGTCAAAACAGAAGCACATTTAAGATGGCCTCCTAAAGGCGCCCCACATGTCCCATTTAACCGTATTCATATTTCTTTTAGTTTCCGAGATCCCAAAGGTGCCTTTGGAAATCCGGACAGCCTATATGACCTTACTTGCTCTGATGAATAAATACATAAATGCAGTTAAGAAATTTATTCCTTAATTATATATAGAGATCCAGATTATTCATGAAATCCCACTATTGAATTTTATTATTATCTATTGAAAGAAATTTATATTACTATTTTGCTTGCTATTTCGCATCACCAACTTTATTCATTATAAAACTTTCTACATTAAACTTAGTTCTATGAAGCATCACTTACAATAAATTTTAAATTAACGAACCTAGAATGCATGAGTATAGGTGTACATGTTTAAAATCAAATAGGGTTTCCCATCAAACTCAATTACAAAAATTACAATAGAGTTCACGTGAGGCAGGCGAATAGAGAAGACCCTCGTTTCTTTCATACACGTCTGTGTGCTTGTACATAATAATGCGTATTGTGGCAAACTAATTCAATATGTTGATACATTGTAGCATTTTATTGAGTTAGGTCTATTGTTCACGAGTCAACTGAGGGGAAGTTTAGTTTTATTCTACAATTTTAATTGCGATGTGAATATTTTTAAAGACGTAGTGTGAAATGCGATTGATTTATAGTTGGATCATGAATAAAATTTGCATTATTAGAAAATAATATAAAATTATATAGGGTTACGAAAATGAATGCGTTATCAGTCGATATCCATCCGGGTTCGAAACTAACTGACCTGACAGGAATGATATCCAATTTTTAGTTAGCACAAAAGTGACCCCTTTTTTTCCACTCATAAAAACAGCTTTCAGAAACTTGTAAATGTTCTTTACGGGACAGGTTTATCATCGTTACTAAAACCGGAGAATAAAAAACAAATTAGCATGCCCAAAGTTCAGATATGGTCAATAAGTCTTGATAATATATTTAGTTATTTTAAAATCATTAGAAATCGAAAAAAAGATCGCCGATGTTGAAAATAATTTGTGAATGTATTTTTCCCACAAAATGACAATTTCACTGTAATCAACAAAATATGCAATTAAAGAGGAAATATAAATAACAAATGCCATTCTCAAATGTAAAATGACTAATCGTTCTTCTTTTCGATGTGACCTTTTTTGGAAATGTTCTTCTAATATATGAGTTTTGATTATATAGTATTAGAATTATTACTACTCTATAATCAAAGCATATGGAAAGCACTAATCTTTTTTAATAAAATGAATTAAGTTATGTTTTTATTATTTATGGTTGCTAGGCATAAATTATAGATTAATGAAACAATATCTAATAAATTAGGATATTAGGATATAAAAGACAAAATTAATAGCTCGACCTAGATGCGGAACCGTATAAAATAATAACTATAGTACTGCAGGCGAAAAAAAGAATACATTTTACAGTTTTCGCGGGGAACAGAAAGAATCAATATTGTACATAATTACAAACGTTCCAAAGACAATCTATATTTTTTCCAAGACTAGACGAATTCGCTTCGATAAAAAATGCTAAGAACAAGAGGGAAGAACAAAAATATTTTTAACAACCCCTGTATACGTCTATATACTAATTGATATAAAAATTCAAATTGAATAACAAATTAAATAAATAATATAAATATAAATATTTTCAGGGTTAGTAAAAAGTTAACTAGTTAGATATAGAATAGATTTGGTTATTAGGGATTCACTAGCCAAACTACTTGGCTTGAAATAAAAAAGGTTGGCTTGGTTTGAAACTTCAAGCTTTTTTACCTTTAGGTAAAGAAGGTATTGTCTTTGGTCAAAAAATTCGGTAGTGAGTTTTTGATGAATAAGCACGTTTTAGGGTCCCTACAATACGATTTTACTATTTTTATGATGTCTGTATGTGTGTGTGTGTGTGTGTGTGTGTGTGTGTGTGTGTGTGTGTGTGTGTGTGTGTGTGTGTGTGTGTGTGTATGTGTGTGTGTGTGTGTCTGTGTGCGTGTGTGTGTGTGTGTGTCTGTGTGTGCGTGCGTGCGTGCGTGCGTGCGTGCGTGTGTGCGTGCGTGCGTGCGTGTGTGTGTGTTTGTGTGTTTGTGTGTGTGTGTGTGTGTGTGTGGGTGTAACAAAATTTTCGTCTACGATAACTTCCATACTACAATTCTAAAAATTATTGTTTCGTATTTCTCTTCGTTACATCCATGTGAAGAGCTGATTAGACTTTGGTTAGAATTGACAACCGGAAGTACCCTCATTTGAAGATTTTAACAGTTTTTCTTTAAAAAACTATGTTAAATATAATTTTTTCACATTTAATGTTATTATAAATATTAAAGAATATTTTATTCTCTATACGATTTGACTGCATTTTATACTTATTATTAAATGGATATAGAGTTAAAAAATAAAGAAAATTTTGATTGAAAGATGTCAGTGTCAAGTGAAATTGACATAGTGTGTTTGTCTTATAATTTTACTGGAAATATAGGATCTTTTGCTACAAATTTTTTGTATGGAATTTGCATAAAATACATGCAACTGGCGGAAGGTAAAGTACAAGAAATATAATCTTTAGCAAGGAACTTTATGTATGAAATTTGTACAAAATACATAGAACTGACGGAAGGTAATGTGCAGGCCACATCAGCTTTTTAATGTTAGGCTTGACATGGCTTGGGCTTAATGGAAACAAAGCTTGGCTTGGCTTGAAAACTTCAAGCTTTAAATATTTTAGGATTGTCTTGATTTTCAAGCTTTTTCATGCTTTTTAAAGCATTTTCAAGCTATTTCAAGCTTTATAAATGCTCATGCGCACAGTAGGTATATGGATATTGAAAACCAGTGGTAGCTGTTCTGTATCAAGATTTTAATATAAATATTCGATTTGAATTAATTTTAATATATCGATATACCGATAAATCGGATATATCGATGTATTGGAATATTGATGTATCAATATATCGATATATTATGTCGATGTTTCATTGTATCGTAACGATGTATAAATCGCGTTTTATTTTACATAAATTTATTGTGGTACAATTGACAAATTGCCTCCTATGCGTAAAGATATACAAAACGAAAAATAAAATTTATGAAACTTACACCAAGTGTTTTTACTTTGTAATTATTAAAATATAAAAATATTGAAATGTATATTTTATTCATTTATTTTATTTTTTAAATAAACAATCAACATAAATTTATTATCTTTTATTAAAAATTTACCCTTAAATTTGTATGTTTCTTTTATTATTTTTCTTGACTGCATTCATTCAAGTAGGCATATGCATTAGTTAGACTGTATTGTATTTGAATAACTAAAATGAATAGAACTTAAGTTAGTAGTGCTATTTTTACTCAAAATAACCTCCCAACAAATTGTTAAAGTTTGTCATACTATATAATTCATATTCACTCTGTATAAATAATAAAAAAAAACTCAAGACTCCAAACATACAAGAACAGTGTTCAAATAAATGCATAAATATTTTTGGATGTACAATGGGATGAAACTGACCTGAGACCTGAGACTGACCTTTTACACCTACTTCAAATACATCTGGAAATCATAAAACCCTACAGACGGAAATTTCCACGAAATTTTGTTTGTTTATAACATAAATACCTACTCAACTCTTTCTATGAAATTTGTACTGATTTTTGAGTACAAAATCATGTAAGTTAAATGCAAAAACATAAGTAATTACAGTAATTATGTCCAAATTCAAATAGCACAAAAGTAAATACCTTTAACGAAACGGATATGTCGTTATTACCGAAATTTGTGAATAAAAGCAAATTAAATAAAATTTGTACCGATTTTTAGGTACGGAATCATGTAAGTTACAGTAATTATGTTCAAATTTAAATAGCACAAAAGTAAATACCCTCAACTAGGTAATAATATTAACTCCTATTTATAAAAACAATGAAAACTTGTATCAAGCTAATATTTAAAAGAGAATGCTCTCTTTGTCAACATATTGTTATTGCCTATTATACTTGGCACAGACAAGATCGGTTTATTAGGGACACATTAGGGGTAGAGCCAAAATTAGCATTGAAATCTTTGTGTATATATATATATATATATATATATATATATATATATATATATATATATATATATATATAAATGTACATATCCACAAACAGAAATTGTCTCGTCTGTATATTTTGGAAATACCAGAATAACAAAACATTGTACAAAATGCAAGAATTATCATCGTACGTAGTCTGTCACTCAATTTACCTTGCGGCATTGAGCATATTATTATTTCTTATAATTTTTATTCTGCAGCAAAATTATCTATTTGTAGCATTCCAATAAATACGGGTAATAAATATTATGTGTGGAAGTTTGGTATTTAAAAACAAGTTAGTTAAAATTTAAATATAATGTGCGATTAGTTAATTCAGAGTGAAAAAATAAGTGGACCTTGCATAATAGGAATGATGAAGGGTATAGTTTCCTATTTAGAAATTTTTGAAGCCTACTAGACCGGCAGGTAATGAATTCTTATAAGTTCGCAAAAATGTGCCGTAGCAATGAGAAAGTACGTTACTACCATAAAATTACGGTTTTGTCGGCCTCCTCAACATTTCTTAAGAAAAGCTTAAAAAAGCTTGTTTTCAATCAAGCTACTTGACAGTCGAAGGCTTGGCTTGGCTTGAAAATTCAAGCTTTTTTAAATGTTAGGCTTGGATTGGCTTGGGCTTGGTGGAACAGAAGCTTGGCTTGGGTTGAAAAGTCAAGCTTTTTTGAACGGCATGCTTGGCTTGATTTTTCAAGCTTTTTCAAACCAAGCCAAGCCAAGCTTTGAAGCTTCAAACCAAGCCCGTGAATCTTTATTGATTATTGTATAAAATTGGTATTAAAATATCTAGGTAATACAAGGTTAATTCAGCACACATTTTTATTAAATATCTGTCGAACACTGAATGACATGTCCTGTGTGAAAAATTTGCATAACTGCAGAAACATCTTCATACTTTGTAGTATCTGCAGCAATTTCCATAAATAACTTCGTCAATCTAACAACCACAGACTTCAATTTAATTACTTTCATAAAATATCTCGTTAAGCCGTATTACCGGAAACGAGTTTAATTTGCTCAGTTAAATATTTATACACCGTACAAATACTTCTTGAATTTATTCAACAGATTACAGCTTTCCGAACACCTCCAGGCATACGACAACAAACACAATCTCAAAAATTTCTCTTGAAAACCAAAACCAGTAATACATCCTTTCTATTTAATCCTTTGTCATCGTCCGCAAATCAAATAAACGTAATCACGACACAAACATTTAATAGACCGCAAGTAAAAAAATGAATGGGAATTTTTTCAGTGTGGTTTGGTGACAGTAGCAATGCCAGCGGCTATTCGGGGAAATAGGACCGTGATCTCGGTTAACAGTAACAACAACCCTCAGGCGAAGGTGTTTGGAGATTGACATGTTAGCCTGGGTTCATAGTCTGGTGTAAAGCTGTCCTTATTGTGCAGTGATTAGATTAAAGGATCAGTGGAATACTACAACTGAATCCAAGAGGATAGGAAGGTATTTTGTAAAAGCTTGTTGGGTAAATAGGTTCTAATAAGATTTGTAGATATTGATATTGGATGAAAATGTAGAGCAATTGAATTAATTAAAAATAATGATAGATATATTCATCGTAGGTAGTTTATTTCACTTTATATTTCTTGCTTTCAACTTCCCTAATTTGGGTACCATAAACATACAATACAAGCAGAGCTGAAACTCTAATAAAATGACTACAATGTAGTCCATTTAAATTACTCAGAAAGACACGCATGCTCGCACGTGACTCTTTTACGATTACTTTAGTCATTCAAGACTATATGTCAGATTGGAGGTCAAATTAAAATTAAATTTACTTCAATGTATTCTGTGCTCCCATTAGTAACCTATGTAAAGAGCTTTATGTGTCAGTTTTTTTTTATTTTATTCTTATACCTAGTTCAAAATTGAATTACGATGACCCTATGTCCAGTTTATCAAAATATAAAAACCTTTGTGTCATAACGCACTCAAACGTTTCTCTATATTTCGTCGGATTAATTTCAAATGCGACTCCTTAAAATCCATTTAATATTTTCATAAAGGACACCAAAGAATTCTTACAATTCAATAGTGTATCAGAGATTTTCCTGAAAACCTAAAAAAATATTATATCCAAAGCTCAGTGCATGATTTTCCAATAAAGAGACTTTGAACGAAATGGAAAATTGGAGATCAGTGAATATATTTTGAACAAATGGCTCCATACAGTATAATAAAAGTGTCAACTTACCAAAACTAATCAATGCCAATAGAAGTAAATTATTAGGAAGATTTTAATAACATCTACTATACGTATAGGGGTCGCGGCGAAGAAATTTGACAACCTTTCAGGTATAAATTGATAAATGATTAAATGTATGAACTTATTTGCTCGACTAACGCCATGTATTACCAACAGTTATTTAATTTTAAATACCTACTCGTATGTATTTAACAAGAAAAATAAAATCCTAAGTTAAGTAGTTGATGTTATGTATGCCATTTTATTTCCAAATGCAGTTCTTTAATTGAGCATTTAAAATTAAATGAGTATTGGTAACATCAATATAATTGATTTTTTTATACTCCACTCAAAACGTAATTCAGAATCTATCCAAAAATAAAACTTACAATAACTAAAATTTCATTTTCGTTTCCACATTGGAAACCTAGTTCATCTTTTTGATGAGAACAAAGCTATCAAACAACGTTTATTGCATTACATTTATTGGTGTGTAAAAATAGCCGGTGTGCGAGATTCTATCAACCAGAAGCTTCGAGCTCTCGAGGATTGTCTCCGTCCAAACTAATCTGTTTGTTTATCTCACGCGACGCACAACGTCACAACGTACTCGACGCCGACCAACCAGGGATTTGGTAGTTAAATGTGGATTAGTTTCGTTAATGAATGTAAAGCTTCGTTTTTGATTCTATCATTTTTCATTCTTCTATTTAAATGTGGGTTAATTTCTCGTCTATGATGTAAATTAGTTATTAACAAATACTCGAAATCTTAGTTATACAGCATATATTCTTACAACCGAAGTATTGGTAGGTATACACTTACCTTCTTCAAATTATACAATCATTTAAAAAAATATGTAATTAGTACATATAGCAATAAAATTAGTATTATCACACTTACAAGTAAGGTCTTACATAAATATTTTTACTTACAATCATGTACACTTACACACATTCCTTCAAACATTCAATTTTTCAAAGTATATAAAATTCGCAAAACTATTATCTTCTAAAATTTAATCTAATTTGGCAAGCACTTTCATCGATATTTTGGAAAGAATTATTACATTATCGAATACACCACAAAATATTTGACGTCTCATCACTCTCATTCATTACAAATATTTTGTAGGTAATATCCCAATATTACCATTTTGTTTGTTAGATTGCTGACTTCAAATAAGTATTTAGAGCTTAAAATTTTCATTTTGAATCAATTAAAGTAAAATTAATTTTGCACCATTTGTAACGGCAGAAATTATGTATGAAAATGTCAAAATTCACCCCTAAAATAGCAAGAACCGTGCAAATGTAACAAAAATTTACAAATGTGTAACAGTTTATCGTTTATCTGTCAGCATAGCATAATATAGTATTATTAATTGTATTTGTAATATCTGTTCAAGTAAACAATTATATATTTTTTGCACGATCGATTTTTTTAATGTTTACCGATTGGGTTTCCAAGGCAGTAAGTTTTATTTACATGTTACTGATCGGTAAGTGATGTGATCACAATGATCAGGAGGCCAAGGCGGTAAGTAAATAAAAACAACGATCAACGCTTCCTTTAAAAATGCAAGAAACGTAATAAGCGTTGTGGTCAGTAAATGCTCTTCTACCGGTATCGAATGTATTAGAGATCGAGACGAAGTCGATATATCCAAAATCATCGTCAACCGGTTGGAAGCACTGAAGCCCTTAATACGTAAATAACTATTATATTAATAGATTGGTAGAACATTTGAAACACTGTTACCTAATATAATTAGAGAAGCAGGAAATTATAAAAGTAAGCTTTTACATGTTAAAGGCCTACCTATGTTCGGAAGTGCCAGTCACCATCATGTATACATAATTTCTTAGTACTACGTTTTTCAAAACAAGAGAGTCATGATGATTAAAGTCTATAAAATATGGTTGATAAAAAAAGAAAGGGTCAATTTCGACAAACAGGCTTCAAATGGACTAAGTTAAATCATTGACATCCAATTATTTGAATGTAAAGCAAACAAGTAAACATCAATCCGTGTTCCTCATTTGTTGCATCATCAATTCTCATCACACAGTCCCAATCTAATCAAAACATCCTCCCTTCTCCTCATCTTCATGACAAAGTAATTCACAAATAAGTAAAAATAAAACGTACGAATCACCCACAATGCCTTGCGAATCAGGGGCTTCAGACACAATGTAGCTGGTTGCATGGCAACAAAACAACGGCTAATAATGCTCAGCAAACATCGAGCAAGCCGTGACGGTGATTCGAACAGACAGTTGAAGGGCTACACAGGAGAACAAACGAATAACGCTCCGGATAACAGTGTGTCAGTGTGTGCATTGCAGGCCAAACTGCGATACCCTTTTATCGAATCGAAAGAGATCTCGTGTGAGATATATGATACTGTTTTCTATTCCATTGCTGGTCGGTCGAATTAATTTAGTTTGTTTACTGTTACGATCTAATTGGGACTCAGAATAAAAATGTTTTTGTTGTCTTCCTTTGTAGAAGAAAGTAAAAAAATATAATTATATATGATAGGTACAAGAAAGTTGATAAAAATGTCTTTATGCACAATCGGTTAGTAATATGTGCGTTTCTAACCATTAAATACAAAATGAATTATTGTTTACTTCATTTTACAATAGAGTATATTAAATATATAAAAAAAAACACAAATCACTATTACTTAATTATACATAATTACCTAAATTAAGTTATTTTAACTAAATAATAATAATCGTAATTGTATATCACGAGTTATATCAAGTACATTTGACATTACAATTATTATAAAGGCGGTGAGTCAATTTATTCATATTCATTGCAACGTTTTCATAACGTTGATGGAGATGAAATCATCGAAATAAAAATCGTTGCATCCATAGTTACCAATCTATCTATTTAGCCAAAAAATTCCATTAATGAAAATTGGGAACTATGCTCTGTTCCATTTAAGCTATTTAGTATTGTGGAGCATAGGGAACAGTTTTGACCTCTCTGATTGGCTGAAATTGGAGACAAGAGACAAGTTTACCCAATGTAATTTCGGCTACTTCAGATTTGCGCTGTTGCTAGTGCCATCTACTGAATAGCTTAAATGGAACAGAGTATACTTTTATAAATAAATAATGTAAATGAAAGTCAAAACAGAACTGTCTGAACTTCTTATTCATGCTAAAGTGTGTTGTCAATTATAAATTATGTGTTAATACACTCTTCCGGCTAGTTAAATGTCAAATTGTAATAAAAATAATAACTCAACCGACAGAAGTCATAAACATTTAGCAACATTGTCGTAGATCTTTATGGAAATTATAATAAAACTGTCAAAAAATGTTAATAAAATTTATGTTTATTAAAAACTCAATTGCGATTATTAATTAATTGTTAATAAAATTATATTCAGTCTTGCGCTTATGACTTCATAGTCATTTAACTCTGCTCAGACGCATTTATCACTGTATGTTACCTATATACCATACCAATCTGTTAGCATTCATAGATTTTGATAATGACGATTTATCTCTACTATTGAGTGCACTTAGCAGAAAAGGAATAGACTTGGTGGGTACTTTTTTGTAACTGTGCCAATTTGCTTTTATTCACTGATTTTGGAAATGATGACCTTTAATGGATCTTAAGTTATAAAAAGGACATCATAAGAGTTACTTTTATTCAATTTACAAATTGAAAATGAGACTAGGTACGTGTTTGTTGACTAAACTCCATCCGATCTTCTCTATCTATTTGAATTGTACGAGATAAAGAGATCAGACTAAAATGTCTATGTAATGCGCTACTTAAAGTCGATCCTTGCATACGCGAACGTAAAATGTTTAACGACGTGGGCTGAAAGTAGAAAAGTCAGTTAACATTTAAATCTAACTTCAAATGAAAACAAATATATTTGTCTATGATCAATTGTAACAGACTGCAAATTGACTTCAAACCTTGAAACGCAAAGAAGACGGGAACACTTCAACTTGGATAGAGATTTGACTTGAATGCAGCGTATAAATTCGATCGATTTAAGCCTCGAGAAAAACGTAGTCAATATTTAAGTTTAACTTCGATCAGATTTAAATCCGAGTCGTCACAATCTATTACAATTTATTTATATTATAATAACCAATGTTTGAAACCAGTTAGTAAAAGATTTTCATGATTCTCGGACAACTAGCTGAAGTTAATTTATTAAATTTTTTCCATAATTCTAAACATGACTAGTAGTATTTACTCAAAATTTCAGTCACCGCAACTAATTACCATGGTTACAATTTCAAAATACATTGGAATGATTAAAAAAACAACTGAATTTGTTATTACTTTAGTCATAGCTTAATCATCCCTGATTAAGAGTAAATACTACCAGTCATTGTAATATTATTGTTAGTTATTTGTAAAGCTAAAACAGTATTCTAAACACTGAAAATATCTGTCATGTGTGAAACCTATAAATGTGTTATCAGAATTTGTATTTTGTTGCTGAAAATTTAATACAGGGAATTACGGCTAGAATTTACTGAATTTGTCGAAATTACATAGAAAGCGGCTTTAATGAATAGCGGTATAGGTTTCTGGTAATTTTATTACGTGACGTTTAATCGAAATATTATACAATTGTATCCAATAGCGACTACTGCTGATCATTGTTTTCGTTCTAATTAAGTGTAATTGTAGATTATACACTTATTATTCAATGTTCAATAAAATTAGTTAATTTCATTACAAAATATAATTTGCTATTAAAAATTATATTACTGGAAAATATAAATTACCTCGTTTCCACAAATGAAACAATTAAATATCAAAGTGCCAGTTTTATGTTTTAATATTACATATATGAAAAAGTATTCAACCAGAAACAATAATGATATTTTCTTCCTCTTCTTTTATATTCATATACATATTATTTAAATATGAACGAAGTATTATGTGCAGGACTCTTTAGTTAAAATATTTTTATAAATAAATCTGAAACATTTTATGGCAATTATTTAATTTTCACAATATTAAAGTTCTTCATATAGGTACCTAAAAATTTAGAATATTTTTTGGAACTTATGTACTGTATTATGTCAATTTGTAGGTTATAAATGTCCTTCAACTCACTTATCACCTGAGCTGAGCAAACATATTCCAAAAAGAATATAACTACCGTTTTTTTTTCAGAAAACTTGTTTAAAAAAATTTAAATATAAAAATGAAACAGATCTTATTAAACTTACACGTATAATTTGGTACATACAAATATAAAAGGGATCTAAGTTCCAAAAATATGCATACAGTAAAATTTTTGATAGATGTCCGATCGAGGTTATCTGTATCACAAACGAATTAACAAATTGGCATGTATTTATCTCTCTCGCAAGAAGCATGTGCGATAAGGATGGATATAACACGCTTGTCTTTCAAAAATTGATTTTGTTTCGAATAAGTTAGGACATTCCATTTTAATACAATGCTTGTTGTTAACAATACTTTCGCTGTAACAAAAGTTTATTTACTACTTCATATATATTACCTTAATTCATAGTCGTACGAATAACGTTTGTTTTGTTAGTGTTACTGGCACTTACATTGGATTAGTATCTTATTTCTCACATATTTGGTTTTACATTTGCTAATAAGCTTACAAGTTGATTTTGAATGCTTTTGCTCAAACATATATTTTTATAATAATAAAATAACTCCCATAAAAACAGGAAACAACACTACTGAATTTTACAGAACAAAATTTTAATTCATGCAATTCGTAGATGACTTTGATCAGACATCTTTCAAAATTTTACGCTATGTATTTTATAAAGCATTACAAGAAAACGTCTTATAAGCCTAATTCAATATTTAGATATGGTACAAGAAGTGTCATAAAATTCCAGACGTTGTTGATATGTAAAAAACTAATTTTATTAACAAAGATTTGTGTATAGGCGTAATTTTTTTTCTGATGTAATTTTGTCCCAATCACATATCTCAGTGGTCAATTTTTAGAAAATATAACCATAAATATGGCTTTTTAATTATTGTACTCGTATAAGCCATTTCTACTGGGCAAAGCTTTGAACCAGTTGCTAAAAGTTAACCACTTTGTTATAGAACAGGCACAATAGACGTTAGCATTTATTCGAAACCTCAGTCATAACTCATACCAAATTTCAGCCCACCGGGTAAAATAAATTTTTGACCCCCCCCCTCCTCCAACCCTGAATAAATTTATATAGCGGAAAACGGTCCCAGCAGACTACCGTCTTTAGTTTTAATTATTTTATTTAAATCATATTTTTTTTATTATTACAAAATGCCAAAATAAATACCCACATACTCATATTCGTATCTAGTTTTAATATACATTGATACAAGTATTCAATATTATAAATATAAATTAATATATATCATCACGGAATATTACCCATTGCAGTAGTTTTACCATGTAAATTTTTAAACATTGGATAGTAAAGTGATAATATTTAAGTTACCTAATTCTAAAAGTGAACGAAAAAACACCCAAATAAAAGTAACGGTACTACCGCAGGAGGAAAAAGAAAGATAGCTGTTATGTGCATTACGGACTTGCGCATGAAAAACAATAATTTGATTTTAAAGACTGTATGATGTATATATTTAAATATTTTTAAAGCCTGTTTTACATTTGTCAATTATTCGTCAATTTCAAAAATTTGGCTGTTCTACAAATTGAGCTAAATTATTTGAATTACACTTGTCAATTTTTACGTTTATTTTAAGCCACTGAATAATTTGGAAATAGAGCATGTTTGTATTACTTTTCCTTAATTTTTTTGTGCTTTCTAGTAATTTTAATAACACACCAATATATCAATATGATTGTTATAATACGAAAAAAATTATTTATATAAACAGTTAGTTAAAAATTGATGTATTAATTATACAATTTTAAATTCAATTTATTAAACTTGGCCAAGTTCTTAAAATTGACAGAAAAATTGACAAATATTTTTAGTAGTAAAGTTTTTAATATTTTTATTCAACAAAAAAAAAGTTTAATGATCAGTTGGCTTTCATTTGTTAAATTATTTGGCCCACTCGCGGGCCAGTCCGACACTGAGTGCATTCCTATAAAACCGGCGTTATACCTTCATCGAGATCGGGGTAAGTAACTTACAATAATTTCACTGCCATAAATACATGTACACGTAAATTTTAAAAACTCCGAATTTCACAAAATAATATCCTTTTATCGAATATGAGAACAAAAATAGGTGTTTGTGTTTTCTGCAAATTTTTGCACGATGTTTGCAAAACTGATTTATATTTTATTCGTACAAAAATTATATTGTAACGTTTTTATTTATTTGGGTGAAGTGTAAATATTAGACAATTATTATTAATTAAAATAAAGGTTTATTTAACTATAATGAAAATGACTATTACTAATATTAAACAATTATTGAAAAAAACTAATTACCACTAAAACTATAATTAACTAGATAACGCTGACACTATATATTTATTTATTTAACAGTTAACACGACTATTTGTTTATACGAACTTACTAATTATTTATTTGGATTATTTATGTCACTGTTTATTTATATCACGTTAAACTCTGCGCCTACTGACCTCCACAGCGTCTATATACTCAACTGACTCAACAGCGTCTGTATATTCAACTGCTCGGACAGAAGTCAAACTTTTCACCTTTCCGTATACCACAATTTTTTAACACCACTGCCGAGTACCCACTTCCACTTGCCGTTCCTGTCCCTGTATATCTAACTTGCCAATACTGTTCAATACTACAGAGTATTCACTTCCACAGTTATCCCAGTTAATTAGTAACTTCCCGAGTCCCCCACTCGACACTATACTGCATACGCTCACCACGATACTGCAGTGCTTCTCAAACTCTATGTGAATATCTCTGTCTCTGAATGTAACTAACTCCCGAGCATAGCTGCGTCCCTTTTATACAGCTGCCATTAACTTCCAGAGAGCTCTAGAATGTTCGACCGCATAATAACAATGAACACAAAAGGTTCAGGCGACCGGATGTAATTAAACACGTCGCGGCTTGTTTGTACGTAGCCCGGCTGCTAGCGCGATTGCGTCATCGCTATACTTGCCTGACACGTTACAATATTATATCATGTAAAACATAGTAATCTGCTTAAATTAACAATAAAAAAATAGTTTTGATAATAATTAGGCTTTAAACTAAATTAAATGAACTTCAGAATAGTTCAGGCACTATTTTAATATTGCCTTGCGCCTCCTTTATTAGCTATAACGGCTTTAATTCTGTTAGGCATTGTATCAACTAACTTCACACACTCATCAGGGTCAATATTAACCCATATTTGTTGAAATTTACTTTTAATTCGTTTACTGTGCGTGTTGGACTCTTAAGTCGTTCTTTATTAATTTTATCGGAAACTTTATAAACAAAATACTAATAATCCTTTTTAACAGAGAAATCGCAAAAAATTCTTATAAAACTTGTATCCCATTTGTTTAGTTTTTCTTGCAGTTGTATGTACCGAAATTTGTTTTCCGATCATTTCCCGCCATTGTACAGTATTATCTTGAGCATTTGATCGGCGATTTTGTTTTGCAGCTTTCCTTAAAGCTCGATGATCAGCATTAGAAGTTGATGGTGGACGGCCAGTTTTTTCATTTCCATAACATTTCCATTTTCTTTAAAGAAATTAATAATGCCTTGTACTGTCAACCGCGGAATCGAATGTGAAATCGAAATTTTTCGTGCCGAAATGCCATCCATATATACATTAATTATGGATTTTCTTAAATCTTGACTTATGGTTTGCCACGAGGCACGAGCCTTTATTGTAAAAACTCACAATAAATGCCAAGCATTTTGATGATTTCAGCAATGTATCAACAATTGAATCATACACCGCCTACTGCAAAATTTGCAAGTGGCCCAACTATTCCGATTCGTATGTTATAATTAATTTAATTTAGTTGAAAACTAATTGGTATCGAAACTATTTTTTGTTGTTTATTTAAGCTGAAATTCTATATTTTACGGTTATAATATTTTTTAATAAGAATAAAATATTTATTGTTTTGTGTAATTAAATGAAATGTCATTAAGAAAAAATATTGTGCCGGCCGAACTAATATTTTTGGCTCGTATGTATTTAAAAAATTTCGAACACAAATGCTTCAATTGTATATTTAAGATCCCAACTTATTTTTTACCTACACTTTTTATCCAATAACAATAACAATACGTTGTTTACTTATACTTACATCTTTCTTACCTGCTTTGAACGAACCCCGAATATACTGCAAATAGACAATACATCAACCTTATATGGTAAATCGCTACAAAATGTATCCGTAATATAAATCGTAATAAAAAGAAATATGAGTAAACAGAGGAGAAATATGTTCATAACGAACAGGCATTGTGTCGAGGGTATAATTGCGGACCTCTGTAAGATGTTCCGCAAACAGAGGGTAGCTTGGTCTTGTCTATCCCGGCTACTACTGTTACAAATCGCCTATGAAATATTAGCAAACAAGTCAACATGATATGTGGCGACGGCGACCCTGTGGATGGATAGACTACTGACAGCTTGTGCACAAGGGTAATCATGTGATATACGGCACATCCTTATTATTAGATATATGGATGTATTGAGTTGTGTTATATGAGAGTGTTTCAATTAGTAACAGCAAAATGAAAATTGTGCTGTAAGGAGTAGGACAAATTGGGAAAGGGAGTAAAAATCCGCAAAAAAACTGTAATAATAAGTACTATGTATTTTTAACTTTACTTCTATATTAATTATTTAATTTTTTATAAAAATACAGTTTGGTTAAACTCCAGAAAGATCTTCATTCTCACCTCAAAAATAAATAAAACCTTTTGCAATTTGTCTATTTATATGTGTAATTAACGAGAAAAATAGTTAAAAATGGTGCGCTAACTTTTGTAACCATACATAACCTACCTTTTTTTTGCATAAAATTTATTCCCGAAAAATTGTAGACGAGGAAAGTTTTATAGAACGAAATTTGCGGGCACGAGTTTTGTGTGTTAGGTTAGATTATGGTATGGTCCTACCTTTCTTGCATAAAACTTATTCCCGCAAAATTGAGGACGAGTTTTATATAGCAACGAGTTTTATGAGTTAGGTAAGATTATGGTATGTTTAGAAAAGTAAGAACAACACTTTTTTATTGTTTCTTGCACATTGGATATGAAAATGGATAGGATACCAAAAGTTTTATTCAGTTCTGCAGTGAGAACATATTTTTGCAATCTTACCTCAATTTTTACATTCGTCACCTTTAGGTATTGTCTTTCGTTAAAAATATGAGGTTTTTAATGAATAAGCACGTTTTAGAGTCCCTAGAATACGATTTTCTTATTTTTGTAGGTGTTTGTGTGTGTGTGTGTGTGTGTGTGTGTGTGTGTGTGTGTGTGTGTGTGTGTGTGTGTGCGTGCGTGCGTGTGTGTGTGTGTGTGCGTGGGTGCGGACTCGAATACCACAATAAAGAGCTGATTAGATTTTGGTTGTAAATGGTCAACCGGAGTATTCTCATTTGCAACTTCTGAAAGTTTTTCTTCAAAAGCGCAGTTAAATGTAAGTTTTTGACATTTTATGTTATAAATATTAAAGAATGTGTTATTGTCTATGCGATTTAATAGTATTTATTTCTTCATACTCAGTGGCTCGTATTCTCACCGCACTTTTTTAATATGGGCTAATGTATTTAAAGATAAAAAATATTTAGTAATTAATTATTATAAAGGGTACAAAAATAATTTGAAATGCGACTTTATGGTTGGTGTTCACAGCTTCGAAAATTAAACGTAAATTAACATGAGCTGTTATTTAGTATATTGTCACGCTTTTTATTTATTTGGGTGAAGTGTAAATATTAGAAATTTGACGTCACCCGTGGCGGATCTGCGGCGGACATCCCTCCACACAATTTAGAAAAGAACAGCATATTTTTAGAAAAGGCGAGGTGATATACCATGGCCGAATCGATCAAATGCTCTCCCCTTCAGCACACAATTTGTGTGTTATTTAGTCAGTAAAGTTTGGTTATGTTATTTTGTGTAATGCCTGTTATTATTTATCTCTTGTACTAAAGTGTAGTGATCCTTGGCATTTGAAATATCATTAGAAATCAAGTTCACAAATAAATAATGAGTGTAACACAAAATGATGTACCGGAGGCATGATTTGTGTTTAAAAACATTGAAATCATTCCGTTTTACAGTTGAAAAGGTGGTTAAAATGCGGGGTTTGACGAAAAGTGGAAATAAACATGAATTAATTGAAAGGTATGCACTGAGTAAAACGTATACTTTAATAATTATATAAAAATGTGTTCAGTCTGATATGTTTACGTTTCCTTTCAAAGAACAGTTGTTGTGATCACGTAGTGAATCACATGATTGATAAATGTCAAACTGTAGAGCGAAATCTTGCTCACTACATAACTACTTATTAAACACTTTGTTACTCACTAGATGGCGTCCGAAGAGTTTAAATTGTATAAGTCCCCATTAAAATAAAAGCTTATTAAAACGCTTAATAAATATTAAAATATAATTAAAATATAATAAATTTAATTTACACTAAGATTATTTATTTAAACAATATATAACTCACTTATTTATATAACTATATTTATTTATGTTCACCACTTGTCGACTATCTGTTTATATCACCAACTATTCATTTCACGGCGCTTGTTTAGATCAGACTGTCCAATGCCTTTGCTAACAGTGCTTATATACTCCGGAGTTTGTATTCGAGAATTACTAAAACATCATTCTAAATAAAAACAGCAAGTACAATAGAATATGTCACCCGAGTAATTAAACAAGTTCGGACAGGTCAGTTGACAATGCACGACGCTCCGTGGCTATTGCGTCATCGCTAAAAATAGACACTGGCTCATCGCTGCGGCTACGGCGGGCGCTGCACATTACAATATGCTTAAACTAACACGCACTTTTCGCTATCATACGCAAACTTGTTTTCTTAAAATAGCTTTTTAAATTATATTTAAATTTAAATCATTTTATCAGAACGTAAATAGGCATGTAAAATGACAGTTGTTCTGTATGTGCTTCGCCATATTTTAATATCGTAATTATTAAATGATAAAAATTTATATGTTTTTAAATACTAAAAGACATCATGCGAAGTATTTCACTACCTATATAAAAGCACAAAAATGCTTCTTTATTTTTAACTCAACTCAACTTTACATAAATAAATTAAAAATATTATGAACGTTTTAAGAATTAGTAAAATTGAATTTGGGCTCAAATAAATCAATGATACTCAAAAAAGATCCAATAATAATAATAATAATAATATTGTTAATAATAATAATAATAATAATAATAATAATAATAATAATAATAATAATAATAATAATAATAATAATCTTTATTGTATTTTAAAGTGTTCACTTTTATTACAATTGATGATATGGGGATATCACTCTTCCTTACAATTTTTGTAACCTTGCTAATTTTTCGTTGCGTTTGATGGAGATGAGATGATAAAGACGCCACAAACATCCAAGCCCCTGATGGGATTCGAACCCACGAACCTCAGGGCCGAGCGGTGACGGTCGCTTCGAGCGCTGTTCGCTGTCTCAAGCCGCTCGGCCACCGAGGCGGCAAAAAAGATCTATTGTAATACACATATCTCCCGTCAGTTCTATTTACTTTATTTAATATGTATCGGAAATTTTTATACCGGGATTTGTTTATAATTTTATTGAAAATTGTTTTCTGACCTTATTACACTTTTTATTTCCGAAAAAATTCACGAAAAGTACTTTTGGTTTTGGTATTTAAATTTCACAACTACTGATTTCCTTGAAGTACGGCAGTGGAGAAAAACTGTTTACCTACTGCTAGAAGTAAACTTCTACTTCCGGTTGTTCATTTGTTACCAAACCGCTGTTCTCACCAATTTTAAGATGAGGAATATAAATTTTTATATGTTTAGTAACGAAAAATCATCCTGAGTGTATTTACTACCTCTCTCTCTCTCTCTCTCTCTCTGTCTGTCTGTCTGTCTCTTATACACACCGTCATCGTTGTAAAAATGTTACTACATATGGTATTAGGATCCATAAAACATGCTATTTCGCGATGAAAGATAAAAGTTATCCATAAAAATACAAAATTTTAATGATAGCTATTTGTATTCTCGATAAATCAAAATTAAAATTATTTTAAGTTCTAATCAAAAATATTATTCTTATGTAATTATATTAAGTTAATGTATTATGTCAACAGTTTTATTAGTTAATTTAGGTCGACAACTTATGTTAACCTTTGATAATAAAGTCAATGGCTCGTACCACGAGCACGGTTTTAACTAAAACGCTGTTTTAAGAAATGTCAAATTTAAATTTCAATATTTAATTTCGCCCTTATGTTTAAAGAACGAATTAAAAAAAATATTTCCTTGAATACAAACCATGTTCTGCTTTAAAATCATATTTTGATAAATTTGATATTATTTATCATTAATATTAAATAACGAGATTTATCATTTCTTAAAACAGCGTTTTAGTTAAAACCGTGCTCGTGGTACGAGCCAATTTGTTTAAGGAAGTAGAATTAAAATAAAATAATTAATGTTTATTTCCACACAAAAGAGAAAAGTACAGTAATTTCCACACATTATATAACTAGACTATCATCATGATTCATTTGTGGTTATAGAAGAAAATCTATGTTTATTCATAAAACTATGAAAAATGTGCCACACATTCATTAATAATGAATTAGTGTAACTATCATAAATTTGTTTTTCTACTTCTTAATTGCCGTACAGTATGGGACATATTAATAGGTACATCGTTGTTAAGTACGTAACACTAACCTGGCAAAAAAATATGGGCTATTTAAGTCTTATAAAAATAGATTTAGATAATATTATAAATTAATAATTTAATATCCAGCCGTTTTATGTTCCCCAAATAACTTTCACTTATTCATTTAATCATAGTTTTTAAAATATAAACAAATAACATTTTTGAATGTCAATAATATTGGATAAGTTAAATTATTAAACAAAATGTTTTGTATCTTTATCTCTACTACAGTGTGTTAAAAAAAACCTTACTCGAAGTAGGTTATGAACAGAGACACGTATGTCTAATTTATTTCCATTCCCAAAAGAAGATTTAAGAAGAAAAGCTTTGATTTCGTTAGATAACATTTTTGACAATATCTCGTTAATATTGACATTTAATTAAATATTTTTAAATTGACACGTTTTTTTGTTCAAAACCTATTCCTAGTTAGGATTTTTTTTGAACAGACTGTATTTATGGTATTTGTATGTTATAAATTTTTAATTACGTTGCTCTTAGCAGTAGAAAAAAATTCTACAATACAAACTGAGCAAGTCTTTTTGGTTTTGGAGGTTTTCGGGCCTCATCATTTCTCTTAAACTACCTCTTCGCCCAATAAAGTTTATTTATGTAGCTTGTAAAAAAATTCTAAAATACATTACAGGTTACGCTAGAATTACTGAGAATAAGAAAATCAGGTAGGCCGTAAAAATCAAAATTTACATTATCATTTTTGCGAACGTTTAGTTAGTTTGAATTGAACTTAGTTAATCAATTTTTAAAGTATCATGAGTGAAAATAAAAAATTAATCAGAGACCATTTCCTTCAGTTTATATAGAAAAATATGCATAAAAGTAATAAAACACCCGCCATACTTATTTAATTTGGAGAGGGGAGATTTTTGTATGAAGAAGATACTCATACTGTAATTTTTGATTATTTTAAAGGCATTCAGCATTCCAAATGAGATTGGTTGGGAGCATGGGGGCTTTTAAGAAGTGGAAGGAAAGAATGGTGAAGAGTTTATTTCGGTATTATCGTTAAAAGAGCTGTACTTTGATGATAGTTAAAAAGAAATTCTAAAAAAATATGAACCAGATGTATTATTGTCAATAATTCTAGCGGGAATATAAGATTTCGTGATACAAACGTAAAATTATTTGCACCATAAAACTGTATTGGACGTTTTAAAGAATAAAATTCTGAATTTTTTGGTGTCAAAATTTTTAATTTACACATTTAATTTAAAGCCGGCGTAAAAATAAATTAAATAAGCGATCATTAAAAAAAATGTCGCTTAGTTTTTGGAATAACTTATACCCACTAATAGCTATTTATACAATAAGTGATTAACGACATTTTTTATCCACTAGCAGAACGTTCAGTCTACGAGGGGTCTTTAATCACGAATTGCATAAGAATTATATAAATTTTTAATACCAATTTTATGAAACGACGGTTCAGATGACTGTTTTCAGTTTTCTGCTTCATGGTTGTTGTTGGGTTTTAGTTTACTTTATCCACTAGTGACTAGTGTATAAAATAAAAACTTTTACCATTGTGGAGGTTAAAGTGTTGCTCTAAATCAACATTTTAATAGTAGGTGTTTCGAAAAAATCTATTTTTCCACGTCTTTAAATTAAGATAGTTAGGTTTCCAATGTTTTACACTCAAAAAATTTGGCATCAATTTAAATCTTTAAAACTCGACGTAGAAATAAGTACCCTATAAAGTGTTATGGGGCAGATAATAATTGAAAATAATGTTAAACGCTGTCGTATTAACCCAGTATACATATATGTTACGGCCAAAGCCCAAAATCCATTCATTTCACATATTGAGTACGGTTATATCTAGCAAAAATAAAATAATAAATCTAACCTAGCCTAGTCCGACCAATTCGCGAACCTTGGAATTTGGCAGGCACATTTAGTACAAATATTACATGTTGCACCTATTTTCTTGTCTTGTAACACTCTGCGAATACACTTCATACAATTCAGGATCCACTTCATCTACACAAATTTTCGGCTTGCGTTTTGACACTACACATTTTGGATCTTCGTTTGCGGGATTGATAACATGTCTGTTGATCTCGTAAGTCTTGAACCATTTCTCCAGTTTCATCAGACATTTACATTCCCATGGATTACCGTCGATGGACATGGCTTTCCAGTCACCAATAGCCGTTCGAACTACGTTCACGAGATGCATGATGTCAAAACCATAGAGTTTATTCATTAAATTAACAGAAAGGTAGTTTAGTTTGTTGTAATCGAGGTAGAGACGGCGAATATGTGCGTTGCTTAATGAGAATATGTTTGGATTTAGTTCTGACAAATAGTTGTATCGTAAATTTAAAACTTCTATTTCTTTGTTTGTAAATGATGATGGTTCAATCGTTGATATTTGATTACCAGATAGGTTTATGTATTTTATTTTAAAATTCTTGAATAAATTACTTTTTATTGTTATTATTTTATTATTTGATATATCCAACTTTTCTAACGATCTAGGATTTGTAAACCAAGTTGAACTTACAATATTTAAGTTATTACATTGCAAACTCAACTCTCTTATTTTATCATTAAATGATTTATTTTCTATATTATTTATAGAATTATATCCTAAATTTATTTTACTTGGAATAACAGACATAAAATTTGTGTTTTTCACTGTTGTTAAATTGTTTTTCTGCAGTGATATTTCTTGTAGATATCCCAAATTTTCAAGTACTGGTATTGAAGTTAATTCCCTATTTTCTATTTTTAGATTAATCAAGTCTTCGAAATTAATGACGTAGTGTATTGAGCTTACTGTTGGATTCGGTAGAAAATTCAGTGCCGTCACTTTAACATTCTTCAGATTTTTTCCATTTAATCCGTCAGTTGTTTCTGTTATAAACGCATTGTTAACTTGCACTTTAATGGCACCAACACAAAAAGTGTACATTAGTAATAACGAAAGAATTGCACTTGAGTTTATTGTCATCTTGATAACTGAGACTAAATAAGAGATGAACACTTGCTTTATTGACATATAAGCTCTGCAGAGTCGTATTTAAATCATTTCACATTTCATTATATATAACACTCATGTCAAAATAATTTTAATTTTCAAAAACACAGTACAAGAGTGACCTTTGTTCTGTACGACAACTTTGAGTGACCCCTGGTAAACAGTAAGCACCCTTAACGATATAGATATTTCGGCGTTAGCACAACCTAGTAATAAAAGCAAATTAGTATTCGTAGAAATAGGTAATAAACCGTGATTTACAATTTCAATGAAATTATTTTGACAGTAGAATCATTTAATAGGGAGGATAATTTTTATAAAACTACGTAAGTATGCAACTCGACATTAGTAAATTTTACGTTTGTTGATAAAGTATACCTTTACTCACTGGTACTATAAATAAATATTGTTGTGCAGAAGCAAAACTGACCTTTAATCTTAAAAAAACGGCAATCTACTTATTGTCACATATTATTAAGTTGATAGAAATTACATTAATACAACTCTGTTCTTGCTGGTGAGTAAGTAATTACGTAAATCCCAACAGGCGGTTATGCTTGAGGTCAAAAAGAAACAAAAAATGTTATGTACACGTTTTATTATATTTATTGAGTAAAAATACGTCAATCGTTTAGTTTTATACATTGCAAAATTTAATAATACAGTTATTCTATTACACAGGTTGTTAAAAAGAAGGTAATTTTTTTGAGGGCATAGGCATACTGACCAAAATGACTAAAATTTGTGTTTTTCACTGTTGTACTTAATCATTATGTGTCCGATCTTTAATAGTTTCCGATTCCGAGATATAAAGCAGTGCAAGATGATTCTCTATGGGGTTAACCTCTGCTAGCTCGAAAACCATAAGAGTTATGACTTCGATTAAATGTGTCATTTTGTTCCATAGGTCCTCATAGATGTGATTTTATTTGATTTTTTTTAATTAAAATACTTGTACTAGGTAATTAAATGTTGTGGCGACCTTAGCCAGTATTTAATTTTCAACTATTAGAAATTGAGAGAATTGTTTCATATAAAATTACATTGTTTTTTAATAATGTATTTACTTATATAGATTAAATTTTGTTCGATCACTATCTGTCAGTTTTTCTTCGATCTTTCGTTTTTCTCGGAACCTGTTGAAGATCAGCCCCATGTTGATTAAGTGCTTTTTTTACTCATTTTAGTCAGTTCTATACTCGTATACTTTTAAAAAAATTTAGCCTGTATACGAGAATTTTAAAATACCAATTAAGCAGTAATTTTACCTAATAACCTAAATACAAACATTGTAGTACTCAGTCTTATCGATAGCTTTTAAAATGTTCATTGTAATATTGCAAAGGTACTATTAAATCTTTGACTGACAGTTATATATACAGGGTGTTAATTAAAAAGCGGGCCATAGGCGTTTAACATGGGAAATCAGTTTTTCCTTGAGCAAAACTTGCCAATTAATTTTAGACAAAAGTGTTTCAAATAAAAGTTGTAGATACTTAAATTATATACCAGCATCACTAAACAGATTTTATTTTGCATGTTTAGTAACCTGTAAAATCCAAATTGAAATTTTATAAATATTGCTCATTTGCAGTGATAGCCATGGAATTTAAACAAAATTTGAACTGTCAGAAATTCGATTTTCAAATAACAATTATTGATAATTATATTCTATCGTAAATCCTTAAAAATATATTGTTATTATAATCTACATCTAAATTATTGCTTAGATTTTATTTATTTTTATTTTGTAACCTGAAAAATCGAAATTCTGACAATTCAAACGATATGTACTTCTTTGTAATTTTGTTTAAATTTCATGGCTATCAATACAAATGAGTAATATTTATAAAATTTCAAATTGGATTTTACAGGTTACTAAACATACAAAATAAAATCTGTTTAGTAATGCTGGTGTAGAATTTAATTCTCTACAACATTTATTTGAAACATTTTTGTTTAAAATTAAATGGGAAGTTTTGCGCAACGAAAAACTGATTTCCCATGTTAAACGTCTATGGCCCGCTTTTCAATTAACATGCTGTATATATATATATATATATATATATATATATATATATATATATATATATATATATATATATATATATATATATAATGTATGTTACCGGCGGAGTATGAAACCTAGTAATGTTCTACCTATACAATACCAATGTATATATTGCATAGGCATTGTACGTATACATTACCGGATTTCATACTTTGTCGGTAACATATACACTATGAGCGGATTTCGAAGACCACCATAGGGATCTTGGTATACTTAAATTGTTAACTGTTGGTTAAATTGACAATGTCGAATCGAAACGAAATGTCAAATGTCTTATGAATTATGACTGTCAAAATTTCGATACGCATTTTTTTGTTAACCTGTTAAGACATTAACTATGAGCTGTGCAACTGGCCATAAGAGATGCGATTTCGGTTAAATGGGACATCTGGTGCGCCTTTAGGGGGCCATCTTCGGTGAGCTTTTGTTTTTCCAAAAATTCTCATATGTCACAGGATAATAATGAAAAACCAATTTTGCTCGCAATTTGCATTTCATATCACTTTTAAAAAATGATAATGTAGATCTAAAAAAAATTTTCAAATAAAAAAGTTATATATTTTCATTACCCACCCAGTGGCGTACGGAAATATTTTCTTTATTGGCAAATTTTGGGGATCACAAACTTGTTAACAAAATAGAACCCATATTTGATTTTTGTTTAAAAAAATACATATTTTTTCTCTTTCGACTGGCATAAGTGTTATTGCGTTTTAAATAATTTTTTGTTCATACACCTGGTATACGTACATGAATTTAAAATAATTAAAATTAAATTATGATACGGGGTAGGTATGAAATAAGTTAAACACTAATGAAATTGCTGACAAAGAAATAAGATATTTCATGAAAAATAGTGAAAAATCTAAGATTTTAAGGGTAAAATAAATTTTTAACACAATAACCTTGACACATGTTCAAGGGCAGAATCCACAAATGATGTTGATGTTTGCTATTCCAAAAAATTATGTTTGGTTGTAAATAAAGAACGTTTTACGTTCTAGTTCTAGTTGTTTTAACTAAATTTCTTTCTTCTTGTTTTTGATAAAATAGAGGTTATCATTCAGATAATACGAGAGCAACGAGTAATTAATATTAGTATAGTTCAGTTTACGTAATATATAAAAAAATAATGCAATTTTACAAAAATCGATTACATTAAAAAATAATAATTTATAAAAAATAAATAATTTAATGTAGATTAAATTTACATTAAAACTAAGTATTATTTTGTACATAAAGGTTTAGGTCTTGGTAAATATTTCCTGTAAATCTCAGTGATCTCTTCTTCCACTTGTTCAGCACACTGGGTCGGATACAAAACAGACACTACACAATTTGCTTCGTCGTGAGATGTTGGTGGTTCATTTTGCATCACTTGGTACTGTCGTAGTAACTTCTCCAGTTTGGAAAGACACTGACATTGCCACGGATTTCCAAACGTTGCTATCTCTCTTTCTTCACGCGTATCATCAAAGACTTTCTTCAAAAATAATTCACTAAGAAAGTTTAGGTTATTGTAGGTAATATTTAAAGAAGATAATTTTATAGAGTTCTCGAAAAATATTCCTGTATTTAGTTCTGATATTTTGTTGAGATTTAAATCTAAAATGTGCATTTCTTTAAAAGTGAAACTTTGTGGTTCAATAATTTTTATTCTGTTACCAGATAAGTTTAGTTTGGTTAGTTGAGTAAAACTTCTAAAATATCTGGATTTTATAGAAGATATTTTGTTGTTTGACATGTCCAGTATCTTCAAATTATCCGGTCTTGTAAACCAAGAAGATTGTATTTCTTGTATTTGGTTACATCTTAAATTCAAATCATCTAAATCTTTATTGAATGCACCAACATATATTGATGTTATTAGATTGTAAGCTATACTTATTTTTGTTAATTCGGTAGAAAAAAACTGAGATGTATGAATGGCCATAATTCTATTGTGATTCAAAGATAACTCCGTTAACTCTGGATTATCTTCAATGGCCGGTATTATAGTCAAAACATTAAAATCTATTGATATTCGTTGCACATAATCAAAATTTTCTATCTTCAAAATGGTTTCCTTCCAGTTTGAATTTTTGAGGAAGTCCAAGGAAATAGCATTGTATTGCTTCATTTTATTTCCATTGATTCTCTGGTCCACCTCTATTATCTGATCGTTATTAATTTTCACTTTGAATGCTTCACAATGTGCCAGAAACAATAAGATTGACAATATACTAGTATAATGCATTGTCGAGCAGATATTGCTATCACAAGAATCAGGTCCGAACTGACGCTAATTACAAGTTATTCTCTTTTATAGCTTGACTCGTATATGTACTCAGGAACTTGATATGAGCGCATATATTAGAGCAGTGCCCACTAAAATTTATAATTATATAAGAACATATCTTTATACTATTACAAAAAAATGTAGGTAGTAAATTTTAGTTTTATTTAGAAACACAAATAACATCAAGGTTAAATTAATGAAAAAAATTAAATGTGTTGGAATAGAATTCTGAATTTATTTTGTATACTTAATTTCATTAAAATATGAGTATAGTATTTTCTAAAAATATAATTTTTTCGCACCCTACGAAAAAATTCAATTTATCTTTCGCTTTTAAATAAATAATTATCGTGTATGTTCGTAGAAAAATATGTTTTTCTGAAATCGGAGCGAAAGTACAATTTTCGCTCCAAAAATGCAACACGAAAATTGCATTTCGCTGACTAGTCACGAAAACATTTAAACGTTTTATTTAAAACTATTGAATATTAATATTTATAGTAGTGTTATGTAAATTGAATATATTAATCCCAGAATGTCTAAAGAAACCTCGTTGCAGTTATTTGCTTCGCAATACGTTGCAAATGAACACAAACGCACGCACCAAAAATGTAATTTTTTGGTTCTCATTTATTTACTAACTTTTTTCGGTTACCTTAGAAACGAGAGAAGCGCACTGCTAAGTACTTATAGAAAACCAGATTAAATTACAGAAGGTAATGTATTCTAGCACGAGTTACAAAATCACTCACAAGCGCGCAGCGGCGTATAGGCGAACGATCGAGTGCTTGAATTGTCTTCTGTAACGTGTGTTTTATACTATTTTCTCTGTTGAGGCTTTCATTTACATTATTATTTTTTATAAAATTATTTGACAATTTCCATTAAGAGAAATTTTTGGTAGGATTATTAGCTTGGTGGCAATGATTTAAGCTATATTCTACCAATAGTTAACCTGATGATGACCGCAAGGTCGAAACGATCGTCGAACAATTAATAAACTGTGAAACTTAACCAAGTGTTTTATTTTTATCTTTAATTCATATAATATATTCTATCCGTTACCTAGATATTTAATGTATTTATTGCATGCCAATTTCAAATAACAAAATATCACCAAAAATCGTTTTAGAATGTAGCTCTTTCTAACATCAGAATGCGTGCTAGAATGTGGCATTCTAATTCCTAAATAGAGAAAACAAAATGATTCGTCAACAAATTGTCAGTACTTGACTCGGAACCGTATAATATTCGGCACGAAATGTCGCGTATTTCAATATGGCTCCTCGTCAATAATTTACAATTTTCCTAGCTTTTATGTAAATAACTATTATTTTACTTTCATTATTTTCCACGTGTTATAAATTTTAAAACGGATAATTTACTTGATTGTTGAATAACATGATGACCAAATCAAATTTCTAAAGATATTTATATAAATTTTTAATTATTATCGGTATTGTTTCTTTTGCGGTTAGTATTGTGCAGATAAGCCTAAGAAAACACATAAGAAGATATGAACATTCATTGTAGCACAAGTTGATAACTCTCTACTGCTGTAATCCATTTTATACTTAAAAATAACCTTTGTGATCAACTAAAAAAAAAAAAAAGTTGAATTTTGTGAATATTTCTCCCACAGCTGATTAATTAAAAATAAATTTAATTTATAGATAAAATATTGTACCTGTTCAAGAAACATGCTAACCATTAGGATCTCAGGAGCGGTAAGAGATAAGAAGTCGGTTATATCAGACAAAAGTTGCCTTATTAAGAGACCATTATTTTAGTGGTAGGTATATCGTTGTTTGAGAAGAAATGCATAGGTCACTAGATATAGGCAAAAATATAAGTTCTGCGGTTTTTATTTTTGCGAAGAACTTCTAGAAGTGAAATAATACTGGATTTTGGTTGGCTCTTCTTTAAAATACTTTGTTATGTTCTTCGAATGGCGATGCACAATTTTTTTATCACCGTTGAAAAGACAATTTTTAGTGAAGTAGATGTATAATAGAAGAATACATAAATTAAGCTCTATAAAGCTGGCTCAGCATTTTTATCTCACAACAATAAACATAGTTCTATTATTTAAAGCTCATTTATTGCTAATTTATTGCTCTTGTCAATTTGGTGAAAATTGATGTGAGCTAGGTTATAGAGAAGCTAGCTCAATGCTGACAACCAAAAGTTTTAAAAAAAACTTGTCGCGTGACAGAATTTGATATGTTATAATTTATTGCTCTAATCAAAATTTAATTGCTTGCAAGTTTTTCGTCACACACTTTGTATGTGTCAAATCTAGAAGATGTAATTATACATTTCACGAAAAGAACATCCACTTCGTGAAGCGGCTACTCTTGGTGTAATTTCGAAGTTGTCCGCCACCTGGACATAACTCACTTTCAAAAACTCAGGGAGGCTATTGTTGATGAGTTCTGTGCGTTAGGTGATGCTATTGTTGGTATTTTTTTTTTTTGTAAAAGTAACTAAATAGTTACATGCAATGGATGGGATTTTTGTCCAGGTGGCAAAAAACGTTTCAAATTACACTATGAGGAGGCACTTAATGAAGTGCGTGTCCTTTTCGTGAAATGTTTAATTCTACATTTGCAATATGTATATCGAAAAGCATGAGTATTTGCAAGAAATAAATTTTTAATTAGAGCAATAATTATAACGGTCGTATTCTGTCTCAAAATAAATAATTGCAACAAGTTTTTTTTTATTTTTGGTTGTGAGCTAGCTTGTTTTTAAACTAGCTCACATCAATTTTCTCCGAATCGGCAGAACAATAAATTAGAAATAAATGCGCTTTAAATATTAGAATGATGTTTATTGTTGTGGGGTGAAAATGCTGAGCCACCTTTATAGAGCTCATAAATTATCATAAATATGTAATTTACCGATAAAATAACGACATATTTTTTCCTCTTAATTTTAAATTTGTTTGGCTGATCGCATTCTTTTCTTTGGGAAATAGATGATCCTGTTTTATATTTACAAAATTTTACAAATAGTTGGACATGTTTAGAAACGTAACGTTTAAACTTTTGCGCGCACATAATCGTGCGCTTACAATATGAAAATGAGTTGGAGAGAGTGATAGGACAAAGAACAGCTCCACTGGGTTTCGCCTAAATGCTTCCAATTTCCAATACAACATACAATGACATATTTCAAACGAAAATTGAAACATGTTTCAATGGTATGTAAAAATATTAATGAAGATAAAAAAAAATATACCATCACGGCATATTACTCATTGCTGGGTGTGCCAATCTGCTTTGTACACAGAATTCGAAAATGATGACATATTTGTACCGTACGGACGTTTACCAAGCGTCACCTCACGGGCACTCAGCGGTGGAAAGTGAACCACATGGGTCACATTTGTACCATTTAAAATCGAAATATTTTTATTGCGTCGGGTGGGATCGAACCCGGTTTTCCAGATTCTCGACCAGACACTCAGGAACGCGGCCACGAGACTCCATGAAGATGAAGAAAATAAAAATAAACAGTTGATACTAACTCCTGATTTGATTTGTTTTTTGGGAGAAGCTATTGTTTTAACCGATAAATTACATGTTTTATTTTCGCTATTTGAAACAAATGAACATAGACACACTCGTAACATCGACTTAATAACTTAATAGTTGGTAAACTTCAAAGAATTATATATTATTACGACATTTAAGCTTCGAAACGAATTTCTTATGGCCGAAAATTCAAGTGACAGCCAGATTTTTCAATTACAGACATATTTTTTTGAAAGTACCTAATGTCTTGGCGAGCAACTTTGAGTCTAGTTAAATTTATCAAATATTGAAAGTCATTCTCGTAAAATATTTAAAGCCATTCTTCCAATTGCATTGTTTTTTTTAAATACTTTTGAGCAACTGATATAATTTTTTTTGCTGCTTTCATTTCATATTTACCACTAGCATTGCACAAAAAAGATATATGTCAGTACTATTTGATGCTACCAATAGTACTACATTAAACACATGTTAACTAACATAACAACATTCTTAGCAACAATTGTTCACGAAGTGAGTTCTGTGTTGCTTAACATTTTTACTTTTACCACAGTACTAGCATTGCACAAAAAAGATATTTGTCAGTACTACTTGGTGCCACAAATTTAGTACTACATTAAACACATGTTAACTATCATCACAACTTTCTTACCAACAATTGTTTACGAACTGCGTTCAGTGTTGCTTAACAATTTTACTTTTAGTTTTTGCGATTAATGTGCACCCGCTTTAATATTGATCGGTCACTACCGATCAGTTTTGAATAACGCTGATGTATTCAAACAAAAATATATAAATCTTACATATTTGAATAAATAATTTTAATGAGTAAAAGAAAAACATGAAAATACACTTCTAATATGTACCTACATATTTAGAACTTTATATGTTATATCTAGTTACAATAGCCCGTATTCCGAGCGCACTTTTATAATGCGCTTTTATGGAGCACACTCAGAATGACAATATAATAAAAAGCGCACTCCATAAGCGCTTTTATTATAAAAATGCGCTCGGAATACGGATCATTATCATTATTATTTTTATACGATTTAAAACATATTATTCAAATTGATTTATATTTCATAGATATAGTAAATCCATAGTAAAAATTCCTCAAATACATCATTTACGTGTTTATCTTATGAATAAACATTCTCGTACTTTGTACAGTTCCCGAATAATTAGTCATATGAGTAATCAGAAATTTTTGGGGGATCCCAGAGTACGCTTAATGAACAGTGTTTCTCAAACTATTTCAATGTACCTATCTTTATGATAATTGGTTAGTATTTAAAGAGCGATAAAAATTGGTACATCCAAGGAGGCAGGGGGAGAGGCGTTGCTTTCCCTTTAGAAATTCACTAAAAAAAATATTGGTTACATTTTAGTACAAAACCAATAACTGCAGTCAACTAAAGTAAATAAAAGTTTTTTTTTTTTCGCAAATAATATATTATAATTATATAAAATATATTTTCGTAGCAGACATTTGCCATATAGTAGTGTAGCATGAATCTAAAATATAACTAATATAAATTATTTTTGACTATTTAACGCAAGTCCAATGAATTTTAAATGTCTCCATAATTATGTCTTGGACTGTATGTATAATGTGTAGACTGTCTGGTGTACCTAAAGTCTAGTAAGAAACGTTCAAATCTTACGTTAGCTGAGATACTTTAGGTTCCTTTCCACTTACCATATAGGTATACCTACTACATTCAAATATTTTAACGCTACTTGTGATAAAAGCAAAAACAAAATATACACGAAAGAATTAAACAAATAGTCTAATACTCTAACCGCATATATGATTTATATATTTCAAAATTTGTGTTGAGGGACGAACTGAAAACTAAACGTCTCAACAAAGTGCACCTTAAAAAGGGTTCACCTCTTAATAAGCTTCAAAATGCTACCTTTCACCATGAATTCCATTGGAAATAACTGAAATTATACCTTCCGAAAAATAATAAATTAGTACCTATTAAATTTTGTTGCAACATGGGAATGTAAAAATTCGATGTGGCCAACACAATATTTCCCGCCATTTGTTTTTTTATTAATTTAAACATACATAGTTACATATTTCGAATTTTAAATGGCACGATACTGACTCCTGTGGTGCATTTTCCACGCCAGCAGATTGGCACACCCAGCAATGGGTAATATGCCGTGATGATAAATTATTATTATTGATATTATTATTATTATTATTAATATTATTATTATTCTTATTCTTATTCTTATTATTATTATTATTATTATTATTATTATTATTATTATTATTATTATTATTATTATTATTATTATTATTATTATTATTATTATTATTATTATTATTATTATTATTATTGGAAACTATTAAGTTCCATGCCATATAACTATGGTTCTATTTATTATTTTCTTTTTAAAACATTACTATTTTTAATTTGAAATGATTAGCTCTTTGACAGTGACATTTATGAAGTGGCTGTGTTTGTTTAAAGTGTAGGCTCCGGGATTTAAATTATATACAATTTTATAAATTTATCCATAAAATATATAGAAAAAGTATTATTGCACATCTAGAAAATTTAATAATTTTTCAGTTTTATAATAACATAAATGTCGAAAAAATAACACTAAAAGGAATATTTCGAAGAAAAACATTTTGAGCTTTAAGTAAAGTACCATATCCGAATATCCGATTTACACCAAAATCTAATTAGTTCTTTCCATGTTAGAACATGGTCGGAATACAAGGTTCCAAAATTTTCCGAATAATAGTATTTGAGCTAGATATAGTTATAATGTAGATATAGGACGGAATAATAAATTATTTTGCATATTTAGAAATAATCTTTTATAGTAATTTACTGTTTACTAAAATAATGTATTTAAAAATTATTACACTAAATAAATAATGGAATTCTGTGCAAAAATGTCCATTACCTAATTATGAAACTAAATAATTTACAAAATCGTACCTTCTTGACATCTTGACAAAAAAAGTAATCATATTTATATCTTTATTTCATGCTGTGTCAAATTCCAATACTTTACGTCAACAGTTTCAGTCCGGGAAAACGCGAAAAACGGCCTTGTCCGGTAAAGTGTTGCTATTGGAAACATATAATTAAACATCGCAAAAACAATTATTCAGGTTTAAGAAATCTTCTATTCAAAACTACATTTACAATAAAAATTAACAGTTAAACTTAAATATTAAAATTCAGATTAATAGTACAATTCGTATTGCCCTCAATAGTTACTGGAGAATAATTACTGCTAGAAGAAATGGTATTACTAAGAATAGTTTTATTAGTAACTTCTTTGTTTTGCTGCTGTAATACTTTGACAAAGTTTTCTCCGTTGAGTATCATCCTGGCAATTTTATTTTTGCTTTCCAAAGAATCTTCTATGCATTTTTTAGCCACAGAGATGAATTCTTCCAAGCTCCGTGTCTTTTTAGTACTGCTAAATCAGCACTAGCATTGGCCAAAAGCGTTGTAGAAGTTTTACGAAATGAATGACCATTATATTTGTCAGAATCTTGAAGACCCAAAAACAGTGCAATTTGTTTTGGCATCCCTCCAATTGTGTGTATTCCTACTCTTTGTGCGGTACACCTTGAATTTCTATATCTCAAAAATAACATTCTATGGTTAACATTTTTTGATCTCAGTGACACGTATTTTCTGAATAATTCCACACAGTCAATTCCGTCTACTTCGTTTATTATAGTAAAGGTTCTTCTTTGGTTTGTCTTAGTGACATATTATACAATTCTTCTCTTCTGCAATCACCACTATTCTATTTTCTTGTTTTATTTGAAATATGCTTTTACTTTTGTCAGGAGATATTTGTCAGTACAAGCTTCTTTCATAAATCTATAGATTTCTTCTCGGGTTAATGTTTTAGATTTTTTGGATTTATAACCAATTGATTGTTTTTTCAGGAATGCTACCAGTTTAGAAAAGCGAGATATGTCAACACTTTCATTCGCAATTAATGTTGATTTAATCATAGAGTATTTCGGCCTCAAAGAAGATGCACCTATTTTCTTAGACTAAAAACATTAGTTCACAAATAAAATAATCAATATAACTATTTACATTTTTACCAAATCTAAAAAATAGGCCAGCATAAAGTATCATTCACAACAAAAAAATTAACGTAGCGGTAGAATTAGTGGTAGTGGTAGTGGCCTGGGTAAAAGATTGAATGTATTATAGCAAATGTATTCGTTCACATCCAAAAATTAAGAAAATTAGTAGTAACGCAGTGGCAACGGCAGCGGTAGGAGTTTGCAAACTCCAAACTTCTACGTTGCCACTACCGCTACCGCTTAATTTTGTTGACGGTTTTGACGTTTATTCACATCTGATTTCTGATTTCATCAGATAAAATGAGCAATAGAAAAAGGATCATTTTCTGGTGTGCCTCAGATGTTGCGCTATATAAACAGACTTATTAATAAACTAAATTAAAAGTGAACACGTAACTTACCATTTTCGCTTATTTTAAAGGCAATTTGTGCCCACGCATTTTCTTTTTTTGAAATAATTTTAAATTCCCTTAATCTCTTCGCTTATCGCACACAATAGAGTGCTTATAGATAAGCGTAATTAATAAGTCATCTATGTCAGTTGCCTTTAGTGTAAAAATAAAATGACAGCTATAACTGTCAACCTTGCACCCTAGTAATTTATAATAAAAATTCCTAGAAAGTATAATTTCAATAATTTTTGTGAACGGAAATAATTTTTACTATAAATTTCTTACACTACCGATGCCACTAATTCTTACACTACCGTTATTTTTTTTTATTCTGAGTGGGCCTTAACTTCTTCCGTAATTTTCTTTATATTATTTTCTACTTTCTATTCGCAAAAATGGCTGAATTGTTTTTGATACCTTTTACCAGACTTGCTAGGTATTAATTTAGCACACGCTTCTTCAGATTTTCTTACAATTTCCGGAGGATTTGCATTAGAGTTCATTTTGACACACCAAATTATTTCGGCGAAATCAACAAATTAAACAATTGTCAAACAGCCGTTGCTAATCATGTTCCGACAATGTAATTAGATTTGGAGCATTTGTTAAATTATTTTGAAATTAATTTCAATGTTTCTTTAAAACGGAATTTGACACAGGATGAAATAAAATCCAGAACGACATTCGTCCGTGAACTCTTTTTACAGTACTCGTTTTGAATTTCAAGACTCGGCTCCTTCATTGCCTCGTCTTTAAACGTCTCACTCGCACTGTAAAATTATATAAACTTATAACGTTAATTACTATTATAGATTAAGGTTCTGTAAAATTTCTTAATTTTCACCGAATTCTACCAATATTACAGTTGTACATTTGCGCAGCTTTATTTAATTTATATTCGATTTATATTAGAAAAGATTTTTTTTATTGTTTTACTAAAAAATTTATCTAGATGATTTTCAAAAAATAGATGATGATAATTTTTATTTTTATTTAGATAAGATAATACGTAACTTCGAAAAAAAATATCTAGATAAGATAATCGATAAAACTATATTATCTAGATAAGTTACAACACTGAAGGGCAGCGGGAGGTGAAAATGAACAAAATGACCATACCGCAATGGACGTGTTAATTATCAAATTAACATTTAGTAATAATAATTGCTCCTGTTAGATAAAACGTTTTACTGTCACTGTAAATGTTTTTATTCTTATGACGAGCATACGTCACGAGTTCATATACTGGAGTCAAGGTTATAAAAAACCACATTTTATAATTCTTTTCATTTCAATCATGTTCTCGTGAATATTTTAAAGATAAACCACATCCTCACTTCATTCTAGTTGTCAACAATGTCGTGTATGAACACAGTGTTAGTTTTAGTGTCTCTAATACTTTTTTGTGAAGCTTTGAAGATGAAAATAAATAACAACCAAATTATTGAAGTTGGCCAAAGAGTCGATGGCTATCATATGAAAGAATATGGCGCTGTTACATTGGATTTTGAGAGTAAAGATTGGAAAGAACCTGTTTTAAAAATAGATAATTTTGATGATGTTAAAAGAATATCGCTTGATTATAATGAGTTGTCTTTAATACCAGAAATAAGCGCAATGCCAAAATTAAGAAATTTGTCGATGAATTACAACAGAATTTCAGCAGTACATACTTCTCGATTTGCTATGACAGAATTAACAAAAATTAGTATTGCATATAACTCAATAAGAACAATATATGTTGGAGCATTCCACAATGATTTAGAAGATTTAAATTTAAGATGCAATTTGCTAACTGAAATATTGTCAAAATGGTTTACCAGACCTGAAAATCTTAAGACATTAAACCTTTCAAACAACAAAATATCTTCTATGAAATCGACATCATTTAGAAGTTTTTCTCAACTTACTCAACTAAACCTATCTGGTAACAAAATTAAAAGAATCGACCCAGGATCTTTTACGTTTAAAAGTATGCACAAACTGGATTTAAGTCTCAACAAAATTTCTGAGCTAAGCTCCGACATATTTTTCGAAAACTCTGTCGAATTACAATCTTTAAATGTTACCTATAATAAACTAAATTTTCTCAGTGAATCGTTTTTGTATAAAGTGTTTGGGAATGATCTAACAAGAGAAATTTCAACATTCGGAAATCCATGGCAATGTCAGTGTTTAAACAAAATGGAGAATTTGGTGAGGCAGTACAAGGTGGCGCAAAATGAACCATTGGAAAGTCATGGGCAGGCAAAGTGTATAGTGTCGTTAGTGTACCCAACTCAGTGCGCAGAATTGGTGGAAGAAGAACTTGCAGAAACTTTTGCGAAATATGTAACTAGACCTAAACCTCTCTGTCCAAAATAATGCCTATTTTATTTTTGTATTATATTTTTGATATATTAAATTTTTATATGAGTATTGATATTTTTCTATCTTTTTACAATTTGTATTAATATATTTCAGAAAGTATTGTGTGCATTAAGCCATTTTATATAATGTGGCCAGTTGTCAAACGTTCGTTATTTTACAATCTAGCTAGACGTTTTAAAAACGATGATAGGCTTACGGCCACATTATAATATGAATATTTGAACATTTTCTCTTAATATTACTCTAAACACACCACAACATAACCTAACTTAACGCACAAAAGTCACACTTAAAAACTTAAGTTGAGTTTTATGTATTAGATTAGGTTATCATTGTTATATTTAGAGGAATACACAAGGTAAGTATTTTAGTAGTTTTACAAAACGTTCAGTCGAGTAGCTAGATTGTAAAGCATCGTTAAGTCAACAATATTTGACAATCTGGCCGTGTTTTATAAAAAATCTAGGCGATATATTAATGTAAAAGTGTTCCAATAAGAGCGTCGGCTTTAATTTTTTTGGCTTGCGCTTAATCGACACGAGTAAAAATAATATTCGGCTGCACTGCGACCACGCCGGGTCCGTTTGACAAACAAACATTACTTCTTACGTGCAAAATGCAATAATAAAAATAAAAATGCACAATGACGGTCACATCACATCCGCAACACGGCTGCACTACGGTGCTTAATCTCGAAACAGACGCCTCTACAGGGTGATTTAAGACTAAACTTTAACAGCTTATTCCTGAGGTTATTTTAAGCAAAAAAATGCTACATGAACATAGGTTCTATTTCATCTAGTTACCAAAATACAAAAGGTTAAAGTTTTATAAAAAAAGCTCAAAATTTTCAAATTTTTGTAATCAAGATACTTCTAAAAAATCTGATGTGGCTAATACATGACCTCCCGTAAATTCCATGTTTGAAGTAGCAATGAGCTTTAACTAAAGTATCACTTCCGGTTGATCGTTTGTAAACAAAATCTAATTTGTTGTTCCAATAAATAGAAAAGTCTGTAATACCACATTTTGGTTTATATTTGATTATGTTTCCCCTAGAAAATCTGTTAAGAGCTCCAAATTAAGTACCACTTCCGGTTTATTATATAGGTATAGTCAAAATATAATGTTGTTTCAAATTATACACGAATTTTAAACACCAAATGACAAGAAGTCAAATGAGGTTAAAAAATTTAAATAAAGCACGATACACGAAAGTAAAGCTAGTCTTTAGACAAGAATGGGCGCAGCGAAGGTTATAAGACCCGTAATGACTAAAGATGCTTTAGGTAATAGGTATGTGTATCGTATATTACGACAGAATCTAATAACTCAATAAATATGAAAAACAGTTATTTATGTAACAGTGAGTAAAGTATATCCTTTTTTCACGAGTTGTATACAAAATATTTTTTCCGCATGCAATAAAAACGTGAAAAATGTGCAATAGCATTTCATTATTTCACTCCGTAGTGCTAAAAAAGGCATACTTTATAAACATATTTTAATGAAAAAAATGTATTTTTTTTAAACAGTTTTATTTATGAATTAGGATCACAATATTAAATAAGAAGCAATTGCATTTAAATTTTTCCCATTCATTCCTTGTGATTTTTTTATTCGAAATAATGTAAAATAAAATCCACGAATTACTAAAAATTATTTGATATAAATTAATAATAAATCTTGATATTCATTTCAAAGCTGTTTCTTTAAGTTTCGGATAATGCAAATGTGAAAAATGTATAGTTCTTTAAATTAATTGATAAATCGAAAATAATTTATTTATTTTATCTTTTTTTTTCTTGGCGAAATCTCTATTTTCAAAAAGACAACGGTACTTGAGTAGGGAAAACAGTTTTGATAATGTAAAGTGTATTGTTGCGGCAAAATTGTGAAACTGTTAACATATGGAAATATTTTCGAATGCAGTTTTCACGAAAACTGTCAAAAATAAATCATTTTTATTTTCAAATATTAAAAATACATTAATTATTAGGGCAAGACATAATTTTCGTTTTCATAAGATTTTCAGAGAGTCAAATAATCAGTTTTAAAATTTTTGCTACAACAGGCAATTTCTATTTTATTAATTATAATTAAACTATATTATTAAATGTCATGAAACTACGTCTTGCCCTTGAAGAACTATCAATGTACGCTTCTTTAAATTTTAAAGCCATTTGTTTCTATTATATTTGAGAAAACTGCTTTCAAACGTGCCCTTAATAAATATATTATATCCTTCATTTCGATATACTGATACTGTGTTTGTTTCCCACATTTAATCACAGGTTTGGGAATATTTTCTCCGGGTTCATCGTTTACTTCACTATTCAAATTTAGGGTGTTATCTTCAAATCTGAAATTAATTTATGTTTACATTTATTACATAAATCAAGTTTCCTATTTTTAAATCGCACAGCTCGCAAGTAGCGTCTAATTAGCACCCTCTATGAGATAAATTGTTATTATTGAAATCTGCGAATACAATCTGATTGGCATATTCGGCAATTGATGGTGAATATTTAATATTACGTATAAGTGTTATTATTAGTATTTAAGAATTCCACTTTCCCTTTAGTTTCTGATCTTGTATCAATAATAATGAATGATCCTGGATGCATTAGTACACTAATAATTAGGTCGACCTTAATTGGAATTCCGACTGCAACATGGATTTCAGAATAAGTTGTTGAAAATCCTGAAAATATTAAATATTTTATTTTTTAAAGTAAATTAAGGTGCATGTACCGAGATGTTTCAAAAAAGTTATAGCAAATAATTGAACATATTGTGAGATCCTCATTTGCGATATACGTTTCGTACTGTTGCGCACCAACAACAACGTTTTTATTCTATCACAAGAAAATATTTATTTTTTAAACTCGTCGTCGGTATTTGTCCGCTTTTGAACATCTCTACCCAATCGTACTCGTATTCTTTTCTTTCATCAACACAGACAACTCCATATTGTTTTACATCCTCTGACCACAAAATCTGATAATTTTTCAGTACTCATCTACGGTACAAATAATTAAAAGCGCAGTCATAATGGAGAATTCAGAGCAAAAGCGGACAAAAGTAAATTTATTAGCAATTTAATTTTATACATTATGCTGCACAGAGTTAAGTAAATACTTTCAAAAACAACAATAAATCGAACGTTTATTGTTTACATGCGTTTCGTTCGAGAAAGAGGTAAAATAAAAGTTATTATTTAGCAATAGCACAATGTTACTAGTCGTGAGGAGCCGAGATTCGTAACACAACGTGTGCCATATGATTACTTACAATCCGTGTATTACATACAAAATGTTATTTGCTAGCGTAAATTAATAAAAAATTAAAATAAAGTATTTGGTATTGAACAAAAAAAATTAATGTGAAAAATCAGATGTACTGTTTTTGATTTGTTTGTAAACAAGTACCTGGTTACCAAAGCTTATTATGGTATTGAATACTATAATGAATTCATTATGGAACTTGGCATAGGGTAAACCATACAGTTGTTGGCCGTCAGACAATTATTGGCCTCTAAGTATATTTTGTTTTTTATTAAGAAATCTGTATTATTTAGTAATATTTCATTGTATAGTATATAAACTGTTGGTATTTCTGTAAATGTCACATATTTTTTTTGTTTGAATGTTACGTTGTTGCTTCTGGTACGAGTTAAACTTCGACCATATTCCAGTCTCTGTTAAAGGTATTCAATAAGGTAAGCAACACTATATTTCATATATAGTTTTTATGCACAAATATGCCTTAAATATTACTGTAATTGTTTATTTATGATTATACTTTACTTTCTTGTGTAAAAAATGATTTTAAATCGATCATTATATATTGGTATATAGAAAATATTTGAGAGCCAACTACTGCTTCTTGAAAATTACATTTTCATAGTTATTGGCCGCCTGCAAATGACTGTATTTTTGGTTTAGGGTGGATTTTGCTCGTTTACTACTAATTTTAATATACTTTTATACGTTAATTCTGAATTTGCTATTATCCTTGAGTATTTCGGCGCACTGACAGTAGTTGGCCCCAGCCAATATCTGTTACTTATGTATGCCAATTATTGTAATATAATTTCTTCCATTTTTTTGCTTTCATAAAATTTATTTCATTACGTATTTTATTATTATTATTTTTCCCATATATCAAATTCGGTCTAAAAATGCCAAAAAACTAGAAAGAACAAAATATAACAAAACATACACCGAAAGTGATATAGAAAACGCTCTTCAAGCAATAAAAAATGGAACTCCTAAAAGAAAAGCTGCGAAGATATTTAATATTTCGCGGGCCACCCTTCAATTCAGATTATCGGACAAATTTGTAAAAAATACTCATGGACCTTGCCCTATTCTTACCTTGGAGGAAGAAGACACATTAGTCCATTGGCAAATAGGCAAAAAAATGAACCTAAAAAACGAAAAATAGCAGAAAATAATGGCAATAAAAAACAAGCAAATAAGAACACACAACAATCGAAGAAACCAATAATAATATCTAATGTTTTTTTAAAGACAAAGCAATACACCTGACAAAAACCAGAAGACTGATATTCCTAATGTAATTTTAAGCTAAGTAAGTAAGCCTGACGAAAAGCATACGACTGATATCTTTAATGTAATTTTAAGGCAAGCAAGTACACCCGTGAAAAGTCAAATGACTGATATTTCTAATGCAATTTTAACTAAAGCATGTACACCTGATGAGAACACGAAGACTGATATTTCTAATTTAAGTTTAAGAGAAGCAAGTACCTCTGACGAAAACCACAAGACTAATATATCTCTGAAAGAATTACGACTATATGAAGGAGTTTGTTACATCTGCTGCAACAATATCAGCAAACATAGACCTGGAATAAAATGTTGTAAATATCTGAATTAAAAAAAATGAATTATATTTAATCATTAAATATATGTAAATTGTTACTCATGAACGATATTATTAAATAACAATAATACATATTATTAATTGTTTTTTATTTAATATCAAGCTAAGCCAGTAACTGTATGAATAAGTACCAATAACTACACCTAAAGGGCCAATAATTGTGATTTTCACATATTTTGTTTCTAATTATTAATATCACTAAATCAAGGTGTTATTAATATATATATATATATATATATATATATATATATATATATATATATATATATATAAAACTTTAAAACTTTCAATATTTGACCATACACTGTTTACGTATAAATATTGAATTGATAAATAATAGAAAAATTATAGCATAGTAAAGGTTTAGAAAACGTTAAGGGGGCCAACAACTGTGTGGTTTACCCTATAATGAAAGATATTAGAGTACTTAAATTGAGGACTATAACGTCGTCATTATGACACGACAGCATATAAAATTTTAAACAGTTGTATTGCTTGAGTTTGACTGATGACATATGTCATAGTCTTTTAGTAATTATAGATTTCAATAAATTATTTTATCAGTAATCATGGATACATTCACCATCGCAGAAAAAGCCCAGTGGAATAATATTAGCCATTAAATACTTATCTATTAATAAACTTTTATCTGTCAATGTTAAAAAATACGACTATTTGTGATTTGAATTACTTGTTTTATCTTACACAGCACTCTGTAAAAACCTTAAAGACAATATTTTATTTTACTTTTATCTCATAAGAAACTGTTATATCAATAAAAAATTAATAGGGGCGCAACTACAGCCATAAGAAAATTTTATCGTTGTTTTTGTTATGGTCAATAAAAAGTAAACTCCCTGTATATAATTTTATTTACGTTTGAATTGGTTTCGCCGTAATTTCATTCAAAGTTTCTCCTGTAAAAGTTGATTGAATATAACCAGTACATATTTTTACCTTCCGTCACTTTTATGAAAGGAAGATATTGACTGGTCAAAAATTCAATCATGAGTTTTTAATTAAGCACGTTTTAGGGTCCTTAGAATACGATTTTACTATTTTTACGATAATGTCTGTCTGTCTGTCCGTATGTCTGTATGTCTGTCTGTCCTGTATGTCCTGCCTGCCTGTCTGTCTGTCTGTCTATCTGTCTGTCTGTCCGTATGTATGTGTGTGTGTGTGTGTGTGTGTGTGAGGATTCTTTCGGATCGCATAACTCCAACACCACCTTTCCGAAAATTATAATTTTTGCGTATTCCTTTTCTTTACATCCATATGAAGAGCTGATTACATTTTGGTTATAATTGGTTGGCCGGAAGTACCCTAATTTGAAGATTGTAACAGTTTTTCTTGACAAAACGCTGTTAAATATCATTTTTTCAAATTTAATGTTATTTTAAATGTTAAAGAATATTTTACTTCATATTCAATGGATATAGAGTTGAAAAATTATAAAGGAATTAAATTTCATAAAGCAGCCAGCTGAGCTATGAAAACATCTACTATTAAGAAAATTCTGATTGACAGATATCAATGTCAAGTGTAATTGACATAATATGTTTGTGTTATAATGTTACTGGAAATATATAGTACAGAATCTTTTACAAGAAACTTTCTAAATGGAATTTGTACATAAAATTAACAACGGAAGGTAATGTGCTGGCCACATCAAATTTCTTTTGTATTGCACTTGTTCATATCATTATATCATTTACTTTTTATTTAAGATTAAAGATATCACTGTAAACATATTTTGCTTAAGATAAGTAAAATGAAATACCTGTATTTAAAACATAAACATACTTTACCCATTTAAGTTGTAAAATGTTTATAATTGAGACAATCTTCTACATTGGAGTTTAACCTATTGATAAATTAATAGAACAGAGCAAAATAGTAAATAAGGAAAGTATTAAAAAAGTTGTTTAAATATGTTTTATATATTTATAGAAGTTTTTAAATATTTTTAAAGCAGCTAAAATATAACTCATATTATGTAATCTCCACTCTAATTTTGAATACCCGTGAGATGACGCCCGGTAAATTCTCACAACGTTACTGCTATATCGTCGTTACCAAAATCTAGGGACAAGAGATTTATTAAACTTAAATACAAAACGAATTAGATAGTACTTTGTATTTACATACGAAGTATACAAAATACCAATTTACCAGATGGGGTAGACAATTTTTTGACGTATGTGCCATCTCGTTCAGAAACCATCCGCACTCAGTAAAATGATTTTGTAGTTGTGATAAATATGCTATTTTATATGCTGATTTGGAAAGGAAGGACATACGAGTATCTGAATAAATTTGACGAATTCATAAAAGATTATTGTTTTTATTTATTGATTCCAGTTAAGGCTCATTCACAGCTACGAAAATAAGACATATAAATAAAATTATAAATAAGACTTCATGGGTAGGATTCTGTAACTCGTCCATTACCAAACGGTACCGTTATCACTATGGTTACATAGAAAATGACATTTTATTTGACAATTGTGACGTAAATATGCCAATCATCTTATAAAAAATACGTTGCTATAGAGATAACGGTACTGTTAGATAACGGACGAGTTACAGAATCCCACCCCATGGCTGGTGTTCACGTCTTCGAAAATAAAACGGCAGTTGCCATAGTTACGCACAAATTCACAGCTGCATGTAGTTGTAGTTGTCATATTTGACAATTACCCTTATTTTGTGAAATTATGGATGACTTTATTAGTTCTGTATATAAAAATGAAATTTTATGGAATAAATTTAATAAAAATTATAAAGATAATAAGCCTATGTAGAGGGACAGTTAGGAAATGAATTTGGTATTATGTATGTACATATTTCTGAGAGCGCCAGTCTGCTTCTTTTCACAGACATAATATCTGTACTGTTGAGGGCGTTTACCAGGCGTCACCTCACTGACTCTCAAAGCTATAGCGGAGACACCACACCAATTGAAAATAATTTTGAAGTTTTAAGTCGGTCAGATTCTAACGCGGGCCATCCAAACTGAACACAACATATTATACATGCAATCCTTTTCCTTAAAACTGCCCTTTTGATTAAATTTAAATTCATTTTTTGTAAGAAGTACAAATGACAATTCAAATGACAGTTCACAATGACATTTCCTTTTACACCTGTTTTATTTGGTTGAGGCTTATGTATGTGCTTATGCTTGTGTAAAATATTTAACATTTGCAAATCCTTGTGCTTATGTCTTATGTTTATTTTTATTTTCGATAGCTGTGAACACTGTCATAATCTATTGTTTATATCGGTATTTTTATGTCTATGTATAATTGTATTTTTATATTCATAGCTGTGAATGAGCCTTTAAAGAACATCATTTATTTATATTACAAGTTAGTAAAGTATAACATTATTATAAGAAAAAAATACTCGAAGGCAAGTACGTATATCTTTCGAGTAAAACGTTATCTTAATCGAGAGTTGTATCCACAATAAAAGGGTGAAGAAAATACCATAACGATTCATTTTTCATCTAAATTTGATTTTATTATATAAAAAATACACACTTTAAGAACGACTGGAAATAATAATAAAAAATGCAGTGGTAACGGAGGTAGAAAAAAGTAGAATAGAAGTACGAGTATAAAATATAAATAACAATAATTATTAGATATTATTAATTAAATATTAGATATTAATAGTAAAGGTGTAAAGCACGCATATGTCGGTGAGTAGCAGACAAAAAAAATTCCAAGACCAATCTTTCTTCCTTTCATTAAAAATAAGGAAACATTTATTTTATATTTTGTTTTTATACATATCAATACGTTACTAAAGCAAATTTTGTTGTTAGATGTATATATTGGTAATTTTGAAAAAAAAAATTCATCTACTTTTATTATCGAGATTTCAGTGCCACTTTATAAATAAGCATTGGAAAAAGATAATAACGATGAGATATTAAAAGAGGGGTTTTCCAGTTTCTCTCGTCGTCATGTACATAACTTTATAGACATAATCTTGATGTAAAGAGATGACCCGCGGTGGTGTGTCCGTACGATGGGTGTAGAACGTAATTTCGCGACCATTGATGAAAATGCGAAAGCCTTCTGCTTCATATATTAGAGTAGTTGTGGTCTTGGCGTTCTTTTGTACAGGATTGGATTGTAATCGAACTCCATCTCCACGCCAATCTTTATTCAGCCGTGTGTTGATAATAAACTCATTTTGCCTTATTCTACAAAGAATATATTTGCATTATTATAACTTAAAATAAAGATTTTACGTGTCAATAATAAGATTAATATAATTTGTTTCCAGTTATAGTAGACGTATTATGGAAAGGGTAGATTCCGTTTCATGGGTGATTCTTTTATCGACCAACTAGAATTGAATTAATAGCAATTTATACATCATATTTTAATTAGCTGGCAATAAAAAAGTGTGGCACTTAGTCATTTGAATGATGGTGTCAGGCCAAATTCTAGTCACATTATCATATTAATTATGAAACAATAGCTACAAAATTAAATATTATTGGATAATTTGAGTATGTATTTTTACTCTTAGAAACTTCTAAGTTTGTGATAGTTAACTAAGGCTAGAGTATGATAGAATTTTAGTACAAATTCGTACAGAAATATGCACACAATTCTGTTTTTACTATTAGTTTTTCTGTACAGAATGTCCGAATGTCGAAGGCCATTGGGAACTTGGAATCTATAAGAAATAAGACTTGGGACATGTGGTATACCTTTGGGGAGTCATCTTAGATGTGCTTTTGTTTTACCAAAAATTCTCATAGGTTAGTAGATAATGGCGGAGAACTGAATTTCGTCGATTTTTTCATTTTGAAATTACTTCTAAACTATCACTAATCGAGATAAATGTTCTAAATAAAGTCAGATATTTTTTTGCCTATCCAGTGGCGCACAAAAATAATGTTTCTATTCCTAAATTTACGAGATATAATACAAACTTACATTTTTTAAATGGAACCCATATTTGATTTTTACTTTAAGAAAATATTTATTTTTTCTTTTTCTGTAGTTTTTTGTATATTGAATTTTAGTTGAAAACAAAAACAAATATAATGGCGTCGGCTGTGAGCTCTAATTTAAAAGATATCAATTGCTAAATAAGTGACAATATAAAGAATTCTGCAGATATTGTTGATTTTTTAATTAACAAATATCAATTTCATAAACTAATTAATGAACATAAAGAATTGTTTTAAATTAATCAACTGAATTAATAGAGCTACACTTATATTATTTAATTTTCTTATGAAATGTCTCATCAATGTTTTAGTGTACAAGCCGCCACTGGTATTTACACAAAAATTCAGCAAGTCGGATGCAAAAAAGAACTACCAATGTTTGATGAAACTTTTTTTATTCAGTGAGATGGTTTTGGCATTAGCGAATGTTACAAATTTTCGAATCAGATGGTTATACTAGTATAATAATAGCAATTCGAACTTAAAAGTGTAAACTACTAATGCTCCTATAACTACCGGTGCTTTTACATTAAACGATTTTTAAATTTAATTAATAATAATCTTGCACACACGCGGGTGGATTTAAAGGTTAACTACCCTGTTTCATAAAAATATTTAAATGAAAGAAGAAAAACATATAATTTATTTACTGTAAGGATCCTAGGATCAATTTATATTATCGTAATTTTAATCAAAATTAACTCATTTTCTTACCTAGCATCAACATGAATTATGTAGCTATCGTCTGTCCCTATAAGATTAACAGAGCCTCTAGCTTCTGATTTGGTGACTACGCTAATCACAGCACCAGGTTGTAAACGGTTAGCGATAGTTATATTAATTACAGGACCTCGTATTCCATCTGGACCATAGTCTTGCAAAAAATGTACTTGATCCCTGCAACCATAACACAAAACATAAAAATGTGACAAAATGATGTTACCGTATTATATAAAATTGGCTTAGCTTTAGTTTTATTACAAAAAAATAATGTATGTAAATATATTAATTCGAAACTCCTTCCACCTGTGCTATTTGGTTTTTCAATGCACACATGCAGTCAACTAATTGGTAATTGACACATTTCTGTAGACCGGGTTACGTGGAATACCAGAAGTCACAGGAAGGATGTTTATGACATTTAAATATGACAGTAAAAGTGGTAACATTTTTTGATGGAATTGTTATGACATTACCTATCTTTTTAAATGACCATGTTTTATTATCCGTTTTTAAACTAGTAAGAAGAGAAAATTCAAACGTAAAACAAACATTACTTATAGAAGTAATTCAGAGAAAAATTTTACCAAACTGCAGTATCACATAATATATACTGACGTGCAAAAAATTGAGGTCAATTTAAAATACATCATGATTTCAAATTAACCTCGACTTATTGCTCGTCAGTCAATAATAATGAAATGTTGAGTTTATTTTTAAATACTATAAAAAATAATTGTATGTTTTATAAATTTAACATTTCATTATTAGGTATACTGACGAGCGAAAAGTTAAGGTGAGTTTGAAATTATGATGTATTTCAAATGAATCTCAATTTTTTTCACGTCAATATATTAAAAAAACAATCTCAATAGTTCAAAGTTAAAACGTATTTTTTTTAGTTACTAATAGTTAAGCTAGTTAACATATTTTTCGTTATATTATCTATCTGTAATCATATATATTAATATATGTACAAAAGAAATTATTTTTGTTAAGCAACGTAACAAACGAGATGTTATGTGGAACATATCACATTAATTGATTCCTACATATTTCCTATAATACATAAATCTGATAAATGCCAATTAATAATACCGGCTCCATTGTATATTATTTATAATATAGTTTATCTATTCTATAAATCAGACTTTTAAATTTTTAGTCTTCCTAATGTAAGTACAGGTTATAGCATACTTACGTGTCATAAACTGAATTTATTCCAAGGCATTTTATCTCATCTGTGAAAATGTAATTTTATTATTGAACATAAAGTTTAATAAAGCTATTTATATGTTTAGTTACAAAACGATTATGTTTTTGAACCACACGTAAACATTGCCAAAGGAAGTCCATTCGGCAAGTCTTCATGTTAAAAAAAAGATTTTGTAACGAATCACATACAAAGTTTTTTCTATTACTATTTAATTTCAACAATTGAAAAAAAAAAGAAATTGCTTTTGCCAATTATATCAAGTAATAAATTTGTTTCCTGCACTAAAAGATGGCTTTAGACGATCAAATAAATTGAACTTTTATTGGACAAATATGTGGAAAATAATTTTTGATCAAATGGTTACGCTTTACACGTTCAAATTGTATGAACATTATTTGCTTATAAGTGAGCTACATAATTACATTATTTTATTTCAGTTTGTCATTACATCTGCGCGTTTATCGTTTAGCTTGTCTCTAGTATGAGTTTTAATGTTGTGCGTTCATTTTTCTTTACTGAAAATAGTAGTCAAAACAAAAACAAATATTCCATTTATCAAAAAATCTTTATGCCAATATTACAAAATACAGTGTACGTAACCTAGGATGAAATAATCCGTCAAAGTAACTAAAATTTGAAGTAAATGACCCTGATATTTAGAACATGCTCAAAATTGATTTTTTATTTTGATCAATTGGTTTGAACATCGAAAGTTCAAATTTCTTTGAACGTGTAAAGTCCAGAATCTTATAGTTAAATAAGAAGTTATAAAAATTAAGGAAACATTAATACAAATATATTTTAAAACAGATTTATAAAAAAATATTTATTTTATTTAGGCTAGGTATTTTTATTTTATGTCTGTTAACTTAACTGTCACTTAAAGCGAATATGTCACGTCGAAAAATTAACACGTACGTAATTTTTACAACTCTCATGCTATGATAAGAAAAGAATAGTTCACTTTTCGTTTTAACAGACTGTTACGTTAACAGAGATGAAAAAACCGGGCCTTAATATTTACTTGTTACATTCAAAGTTAGTGTAGGACGTAACACATTACATAGAAACACCAAGTAATTAAAGTATACTATTTCACGTATTTTCATATTTCTTTATTATATAATTAATAAACAACGCAGAAAGCAACAATTATTTTCATAAACGTAGTTAAGAATATTGTAATTTCTTGCTTAAAATTAAAGCTATATACTAAATACTAACTTTTTTATGAAGTTTATATATACCTACTTATCTCAGTGACCTTTACCATTAAATTTTAAACATAATAAATTACTTTTTCCTTATAGAATAAAAGAAACTGTAATTGTGTACAGAATTCAGCAGACTGTGATAGATTTAAGGAGTGTCGCACTTTGCGGAAGCCAGGGGCCTCGGGTTTAAGGGGGCCTCGAAACTTAATCATATGTACAAAAATACTGATATTTTCAAAATTTCATTGAACAATAACTCGTACATTTATATATCCCATCAGAAACTAATCTCACTCCTTAGACTTCTAACGTACCTTTATGGACGCAAAAAAAATCCTTGAGGTAGTAACCTGTAGCGACATCTCTTGTAAAATGATAGTATATTATTACCGTATTGCATCTTGAAGGTTCTCTATGTACCGATGCAGCCGATTTCCTGCTAAATAAGATTCTTCAGCTAAAGCAGGGTTTTAAGACGATGTTTGTAAACCTTTGCCTTGAGATATCCCCATAAAAAATCACATGGCGTTAGATCGGGCGAGTGCGCCACCCATGTGACGTCGCCTCGAACCGAGATGAGTCGTCATTTCAAGGCAGAGGTTTGCAAACACCGTTCTACAACCCTGCTTCAGCTGAAGAATCTCATAACCCGAATGTTGGAACGTATAGAGAGGAGCTTCAGAAATCGGTTGCATCGGCACATAGACAACGGTGGCCAGCACCTTCAGGTCGAGCCTATCTGTCAACCTTTCTTTGACCTTAAAACCATTTTGTTTAGCTTGTTTACGTTTGTGTTGGATCGTTTTTAGAGTGTTGAGTTTGCTCTTCGTTTTGGTTTTACTTGCTAAGTGTTTTACTTTATAATAAGTACGGTACCTAAGTACAGACAAAAAATTGTTGTTTGTTATGCTGTGGGTTGTAATAACCGTACATCGCGAAAAACAGAAAAGCAGTTGCAGAAACAGAGAGAAAGTACAAAGACAATTCCATTCGACAGGTGAAGCTAATTTATAAGTATATTTACTTAAAATTCATATAAATTTCTTTAATAGATTTCTAGAAGATCCTACATTGCGTCAAGCTTGGGTAGACGCAATTCGTCGAAAAGACTGGACTCAGAACACGTTTCAGAAAAAGATTTAGATGTGTCTGCATTTCATACGAAATTGTCGAAATTAGTTGTACCAACTATTTTCCTAATACTATATGATATACAACCGGTATGTTTTAATTTGAATAATTTTTAAAATACGAAATTTAATCAATTAAATTCAATAAGTAAAATGTATATAAAAACAAATTAATATCATATTTCAATAAATAATATAAGTACAACACATTTCTTTCAGTATTAATAGTTTTATAAAATTTTAGTTCAACGAATATTTTAATTTTGTTTAAAATCTCTCTTACCAAGGGTACAAATATTAATATGAATGAAAAAAATATTACGTGTGTTGGAATAGTAGTCTGAATATTATTTTGTATAATTAATTTCATTAAAATATGAGTATGATAGACTTATAATTGTACAGCAATGTATTTTCTAAAAATAAACTTGGATTTTGTTTAATTTATCTTTCGCTTTGAAAATAGTATATTGTATTGTAACTAGTATGGAATAGTTAATATCCGCGCAAGCAGAAAGTTTGTACGGTTTCGCGAGTGGCAGAAATACTATTCCATACAAATTTTAAACTAGACTTTCTCTAATATTAATAAAAATTATTTTTCTCATCACCTGACATTTTTGCTAAAAAAATATTATTGGTATGTTACGAAAGCAATAATTTGTTATTTAATTTATCCTGCAAAAACCTTCAAAAAGTACAAAATAAGGCATATAATTAGTTTTTGTAGTCATTTCGAATCATTGCTTTTATAATTTGTCAGTTGAGGGGACGAAATCAAAGAAATAACACACCAAGCAAAGCTGGCTTGATTTTGAAAACATTTGCGTTTTCCTACGTATTTGATTTAAATAAGTGAATTGAAAAATTAGTGGGATTTGACTGCCTGTTACAGAATATGCTTTCTGTAACAGTTTTTAGTTACAGAATGTGTGATTTCCATTGTAGGGTTAGTGAAAATAATTTTCGCTTATGTTTGCAATTTTTTTTTTCTGAAACCGAAGCGAAAATTCCCCTTTCGCGCCAAAAACACGGCACGAAAGTTGCATTTCCCTATCGCGAAAACATTTAAATGTTTTATTTAAATTTTTTGTGAATATTATTATTTATATTTGTATTTTGTACAATGGATAAGTTAATTTTAGAAAGTCTAAAGGAATCTCGTCGCAATTATTTGCTTCGCAATAAATTGCAAATGAACTGAAACGCATGCACCAGAAATGCAAGCTGACAGTAATTTATTGGTTTTTGTTTAGTCACTAATTTTTTTCTGTCATCTTAGAAATGAGAGAAGCGCGCTCCTAAATACTCATGGAAAATCAGATTAAATTATTATATTTCAAATAAATTTTTATTGAAATTAAAGGTTTCAGAAAAGAATTTGGATGACACGTCAGTAAAACGTCTACTTGACTCGGAGCTGTAAAATACTCGGAATTCGTATTTCAATATGGCTACTCCTTAGTAATGTAGCATTTTCCTGGCTCTTTTAAGACGGATAATTTACTTGATAATAAAGCAATGCAATTTTTTTAAGATTATATATTTTTAAAACTATTATCGATATTGTTTCCTTTACGGTCAACATTGTCCAAATAAGCCTAAAAAAACATGAACAGATATGAATTTTCATTATAGCATGAGTTGATAACCCTTTATAACCTTCTACTCTTGTCATCCATTTTATACTTAAAAATAACATTTGTGATCAACTAGAAAAAACTAAGTTGCATTTTTTAATATTTCTACCATAACATGTTAAACTTAAAAACAAATTTAATTTATGTATAAAACATTGTACATACAGTATGTTCAAGAAACCTGCTCACCATTAGGATCTCAGGAACGTTAGGATATATAAGTTTGGTTAAATTAGACAAATGTCAAATGTCGCTCTATTAAGAGACCATTTTAGAATAGGCATATCGTTATTTAATAAGAAATGCATAGGTCACTTGATGTTTTTGCGAATAGCTTTTAAATGTGATATAATACTTAATTTGGGTTGGCACCTCTTAAAGTTACGTTTTCATGTTCTTTCGAGCAGTGATGCTTAGTTTTTAGCAGTATGGGATTTTGAGTTCTGATTTCTGATGTGAAAGTTTTAGTTTTTATATAGGCGTCTTTATCGAAATTTCCAAATTCTATAAATTTTATAAAGTATTGAATATTTTAATTACTTTTAAAAATTATTATCGATGTACAATCACATATTTCAAAAAAAATTTGTAACATTTTAATGCTATGTGTGGAAAAATATTAATTTTTGTTGATAAGAACTATTTGTTATATTTATTTTTTAATCGTAGAGATAAACTTTTTTGGCTTTAAGGATCAAGGAAAATAATTAGATAAACAATGAAGAAAGAATTTGAATTTTTCACAAATTTTTCCTCCTTGTTAATTTATCCTTGATCGTTAAAGCCAAAATAGTTTATCTCTACGATTAAAAAATAAATATGTTAATGAAAATGAAAAAAATAAACTTAAAAATAAACTATTGATATTAATTGCTGATTTGCTTTGTTCCTTCGGAGAAACCATTGTTTTTAACCGATAAATTTCATAATAATTGTTTTTGTTTTGCTATTTAAAACAAATGAACATAGAGATATCCGTACTATCATTTAACGGCAATAACAATATTCGCAAAAAAAAGTTTGCTTTCTATCTATAGTTGGTAAATATCAAAGATTTAAATATGTAACAAAAGTTTTGAGAAATAGATTAACCTTTTTATCAAATAGAAAGAATATTTTTAATAAAACGTTGATATAGGGGTTGTGCCTATAAACTAAGAAGATATGAAATCCAATTTTAGGGCACTGATAGATGGCCATTACCTTGAATGCGTCGCAGTTTTTTAATACTTTGTCTCTGGACGATGTTAAATCTACTTTACTGATTGTCAGAAATAATCTTGTGCGTAGCTGTTCGTTTTGTATTCCCTGCCATTAGAAATGCTCAAAAGTCTTCCAGTAAATGTGCCTAAGAATATTTGGGGGATTATACTCTTTCTCTGTTTTCCATAAAATGTTGGTTTATTAATGTTTTGCAGTATCTAGAGGTTCGCTAAAGCTGGGCCGAAGTGGGTGCAGCCTATTTGGTTACAATATATTTCGAAATTTTAATTTTTTTTTGACCAATTTCCGCTAACTATTATATTTAAAATTCTAAATTGTTGAGTTAATTTGAGTGATGATGTTCTACCGTTGTCTTGAGCACTTTAAATGACTGTTGATTTGATTTGGGGGCAAAAGTTTCCGGATAGTTCGGTAAATAGTCGTCAGTATTTTATTTAACAAAAACCTTAACAATTTCACGTTTCGGCTATCTGTCTAAATAACCTATAGACAGATTAGCGTATTTCAACTTTGTATGATATCTTTCAAAACTTTTTCTGACAATTTTAGCATTGTATAATATAAAACGATTATTATGTATTTATTATGACCAGTAACAACAAGATTAGTCCTTATTTAGTAACAAAATTTTAAAACTTTTGTTACATACGTTACTGCGATATTTAAGCTTCAAAACGAATCTATGGCCGAAAATTTGAGTAACAATCAGATTTTTCAAGTACAGAAATATATATACAGGGTGGTGGCGGTTAGGGGTGAACATAGGGATTTAACATGGGATTTTAGTTTTTTGCAATTTCCTGTTCTCCTGTTCATTTTACGGCAAAAACTGTAGAGTACAAAATTGTTCAGAATTAAAAATTGCATGCAAAAATGTATTTACATTTATTATGTTTTTGCAATAGCCATGGAATTTATTTTTTTCTGGTTGTCAAAATTTATTTATAAACGTCAACCATGCGTTAATCTAACTTAAAAATTAAATAAAAACAAACAACTTTTAATTTTAATACGAATTTTTTATTAGGTACACCATTTAATAATAAACCAATTCCAAATGTATCAACTACGTAGAATTTTGATTTATCATAGCCAATACCATTTCTTCATTCACTTCGTTATAACGTCTTCTATTATTATTATTATTATTATTATTATTATTATTATTATTATTTCCTTCATTACCTTCGTTCACAGCTACACTAGCTGTGTTCTCAACGTTTTTAACAAGTTTAGAAATTGTTGCTATAATAGGAATTGGTGTATTTTCGTACTTTATGGAAAACAAATCACGTATTCTTCTAAAACTGTTTCCACCATAACAATTTCTTATAATGAAAACTCGTTCCTTATTCGAATAAACATTCATTATTAAATTAACTTTTTATTAGAGAAAATTTCGAAAATTTGACAGAAATTGAATGACATTATTGTGTTTAAACATTTGAGTTATAAGTCATGGCTGTTGCTACAAATTAACAGAAATTTTGAAATTTCTTTTTAAAATTGTGAAGAAACCAAAAACATAATAATAAATGTAAATACATTTTTGTATGCAATTTTTAATTCTGAACAATTTTGTACTCTATAGTTTTTGCCGTAAAATGAACAGGAGAGCAGGAAATTGCAAAAAACTAAAATCCCATGTTAAATCCCTATGTTCACCCCTAACCGCCACCACCCTGTATATATATATATATATATATATATATATATATATATATATATATATATATATATATATATATATATTTTGGATGGTGACTCGAATACCCGAACAAAAGGATTTAACATGTAAAATCATATTTTCGTAATTTCCTGCTCCCCTAATTATTTTAGATGAAAAAGCGTCAAATAAAAGTTGTAGTGCATAAAATTCCGCATCTAAATCAATAAACAAAATTAGGTATGAAAATAACGTAAATCACCCAAAAATAGCGATAGCCATGGTTTTTGAAACAAAAATTAACAAATGTTAGCGGTTTATCTGTCAAGTTACGCTGTGTTAGTTTATTTTTAGTATTACTTGTAATTACTATTGAACTGAAAATATGGCCGACTTATAATACAATAAGTGAAAAAATCAATGTTATTTTACATTGGTAATAGTATTAGACAAGTGCGAGATCTATTTGCGAATTTATATCCTTTTCCGTCGACATCAACAATCCATATCATTCGTATTTCCTTGTAATTATAACTGATTACAACAATGTGCTGATTACAGTAATTAAAATACAAATCATAAAAAAAAATTATTTAAGAATTAAATTTTCTTCAACTTCTAATAAAAAGTGATAGCTATTCCAATATTATTAATTATTAAAAATGAAATAATCCCGTAAACGTCGAGCTACTTTGAGCCAATAAAATTTGTAAAATCTTTAAAGACACTGCAGTCTTCCATTTGCAAATTTAATAAAAGAGGGACTTATCTTCGTTTTCTTAAATAAATTTAAGTCTCCAATATCCATTTTTTTGCAGCTTTCATATCATATTTAGCACAACGGCTACAGCAGTAGCACTATACAAAAAAGATCTTCGTCATTACTACTTAGTGCCATCTATTTATGGACAACATTGAACATATATTAATTAAAATAACAACATTCTTACCAACAATTCTTCACGAACTGTTCTGTGTTGTTTTTTTACTTTTATTTAGCAAACAATGTGGACTCGCCTTAATATTGACCGGTCAGTTCCGATCAAAGTTTTGAATAACACTGATAGGTATGTTCAAACAGAAGTATGTAAATATAAATCTTACATATTAGAATAAATAATTTGTACATTAGTAATAAATAATATTAATTAGAGAAAGAAAAACTTGAAAATACACTTCTAATATGTACCTACTTAAAATAATATAAAATATTCTTAATACAACTTTAAATCTTATGAAATATGTAATAGATACCTAATAATATTTTATATTTAGTTACAATATCATTATTATTTTTATACGATTTATCTTATTAATTAATATTAGTCATATAAGTAATCAGAAATTTATTAAGGGAGTACGCGATCAATACTTTTCAAATTATTTGAATATACCTATATTTGTGATGCTTGAGGGGTATTTATATAGCTATGAACAAACAAAAGTATTTTATTCAAACCTATACAATATAATTTTGCAACTTCAAACAAATAAAGCAAATTCGTTATGTGATTTTAGTCACTTTTACGATGTACGTCACGTCAGATGGCCCCATACCCAATATCAATTCAAAACTTCATGAAAAGTTAGTGCTAGGTTTGTGCTGGTTTGTGCTAGAATCTTAAAGTTTGTGCTGTTTATTTACGCCAATTATTAACAATTGAAATGGGGCATCTGGCGTGACAGTAAGAGTAAACCCCCTTTGTTTATAACAATATTTGGATAATAAGACAACATGCAGTTAGTGCTAGGTTTGTGCTGCTCAGATTCAAATTATGAAAGTTTGTGCTGTTTATTTACATCTACTATTAACAATTGAAATGGGGAATCTGGCATGACACCAAGAGTAAACTCCCTTTGTTTAAAACAATATTCGGGTAATAGTAACGTCAATAGTTAGTGCTAGGTTTGTGCTGCTCAGATACAAATTATAAAAGTTTGTGCTATTTATTTACATCTACTATTAACAATTGAAATGGGGAATCTGACGTGACACCAAGACTAAACTCCTTTTGTTTAAAACAATATTCGGGTAAAAATAACGTCCATAGTTAGTGCTAGGTTTGTGCTGCTCAGATACAAATTATAAAAGTTTGTACTGTTTATTTACATCTATTATTAACAATTGAAGTGGGGAATCTGGCGTGACACTAAGAGTAAACCCATTTTGTTTATAATAATATTTGGATAATAACATAATCCACAGTTTGTGTTAGGTTTGTGCTGCTCAGATTCATATTATGAAATTTTGTGCTGTTTATTTACGCTTGTATTAAAAATTGAAATGGAGAATATGGCGTAATACCAAGGGAAAACTCATTTTGTTTATAATAATATCTGAGTAACAATAATATCCACTGTCAATACGAGGTATGTGTTGCTTAAATTCAAATTATAAAAGTTTGTGCCGTTTATACTTATTATTAACAATGAGCCGGTTTCACATCTTTTAAAAAGTATTTTAATTAAAAGAAAGTTTATGCAATACTTTATGCTGTATTAAAAAATAACAATTTGTTAATTTCTTAAATAATAAAATAAAAAGATTGGCACCAGAAATAGTTATGAAGAACAACCACCTAATCGTATGACGTCAAATTACATATAGCACGTCATTCATAGCCAATAAGAACACAGTTTGTCCATCACCGACGTTATTAATTTAAATGAAAGTAGGCGATAGTTGCGGGCTTATTCTGTAACTCAGTCGTTAATTTTAAATGACTAGTTAAAAAATTTATCCATAGATATTGATTTGACAACAAAAAATCCAATTTTTTGTTATATATCAACATAATTGATTGGTTAAAAATTATAACCAGTCGTTAAAAATTAACCACAGAATATAGGCTCGTAAAGTTGTATGTACTTTGACGTCATATTCCGATCGTAATTAATGGTAAAAAATGTAATATAATGAATATTTGGTGATATTCTCAAATGTGAGGCTATTTATAGAACAATATTTTTGTAAAATTATATACTTAGAGGCATATGAATTTTTATATCAACAAATCTATTGAATTGGGAAACCTGGTGGGACACTAACATCAAACTAGATTTTGCTGCTCAGATATAAATGATGAAAGTTTGCGTTGTTTTAATCAATATTCGGGTAATAGTAACGTCCATAGTTAGTGCTAGGTTTGTATTATATATATTTTTAAACAAAATGGGTTTACTCTTAGTGTCATCCCCATTTCAATGATTGTTAATAATAGATGTAAATAACCAGCACAAACCTTTATAATTATTATTTGAGCAGCACAAACCTAGCACTAACTATATTTGTTATTATTATCCGAATATTGTTTTAAACAAAAGGAGTTTACTCTTGGTGTCACGCCAGATTCCCCAATTCAATTGTTAATAATAGATGTAAATAAACACTAAAAACTTTTATAATTTGTATCTAAGCAGTACAAATCTAGCATTAACTATGGACATTATTATTACCCGAATATTGTTTTAAACAAAAGCAGTTTACTCATGGTGTAATGCCAGATTCCCCATTTCAATATTTAATATTAGGCGTAAATAAACAGCACAAACATTCATAATTTGAAACTTAGCACTAACTACTTCTTGTCTTATTATCCAAATATTGTTATAAACAAAAGGGGTTTACGCTAAGTGTCACGCCAGATTCCCCATTTTAATTGATAAGAATTGGCGCAATCCGCCACTTATATCTCATTCTAAAATATGTTTAGCCTCACTTTTCTTGATTCCTTTTACAGAAATGGAAATGTATAACTTAACTATTAACAAAATTAAAAATAAAAAATCATCATATTCTTCCAATTTATAAAAATAATGAAAAAACAACAATAGATATAGCATCCATTTTGTCCAAGATAATATGCTTTTATGTCAAGAATACAACCCTTTTTTACCTTCCTTACCTAAAGGTCTTTGGTCAAAAAATTCGGTGGTGTTTTTGACGAATAAGCACGTTTTAGGGTCCCTAGAATACGAGTTTACTATTTTTACGATGTCCGTGTGTGTATGAGAGCACGCGCGCGCGCACGCACGCACGCGCCCCACACACACACACACACATTCACATTCACACACACAGACATCATCGTAAAAATAGTAAAATCGTATTCTAGGGACCCTAAAACGTGCTTATTCATCGAAAACCCACCACCGAATTTAATTTTATTATAAAAGTTTGTACTGTTTATTTACATCTATTATTAACAATTGAATTGGGGAATCTGGCGTGACACCAAGAGTAAACTCCTTTTGTTTAAAACAATATTCGGATAATAATAACAAATATAGTTAGTGCTAGGTTTGTGCTGCTCAAATAATAATTATAAAGGTTTGTGCTGGTTATTTACATCTATTATTAACAATCATTGAAATGGGGATGACACTAAGAGTAAACCCATTTTGTTTAAAAATATATATAATACAAACCTAGCACTAACTATGGACGTTACTATTACCCGAATATTGATTAAAACAACGCAAACTTTCATCATTTATATCTGAGCAGCAAAATCTAGTTTGATGTTAGTGTCCCACCAGGTTTCCCAATTCAATAGATTTGTTGATATAAAAATTCATATGCCTCTAAGTATATAATTTTACAAAAATATTGTTCTATAAATAGCCTCACATTTGAGAATATCACCAAATATTCATTATATTACATTTTTTACCATTAATTACGATCGGAATATGACGTCAAAGTACATACAGCTTTACGAGCCTATATTCTGTGGTTAATTTTTAACGACTGGTTATAATTTTTAACCAATCAATTATGTTGATATATAACAAAAAATTGGATTTTTTGTTGTCAAATCAATATCTATGGATAAATTTTTTAACTAGTCATTTAAAATTAACGACTGAGTTACAGAATAAGCCCGCAACTATCGCCTACTTTCATTTAAATTAATAACGTCGGTGATGGACAAACTGTGTTCTTATTGGCTATGAATGACGTGCTATATGTAATTTGACGTCATACGATTAGGTGGTTGTTCTTCATAACTATTTCTGGTGCCAATCTTTTTATTTTATTATTTAAGAAATTAACAAATTGTTATTTTTTAATACAGCATAAAGTATTGCATAAACTTTCTTTTAATTAAAATACTTTTTAAAAGATGTGAAACCGGCTCATTGTTAATAATAAGTATAAACGGCACAAACTTTTATAATTTGAATTTAAGCAACACATACCTCGTATTGACAGTGGATATTATTGTTACTCAGATATTATTATAAACAAAATGAGTTTTCCCTTGGTATTACGCCATATTCTCCATTTCAATTTTTAATACAAGCGTAAATAAACAGCACAAAATTTCATAATATGAATCTGAGCAGCACAAACCTAACACAAACTGTGGATTATGTTATTATCCAAATATTATTATAAACAAAATGGGTTTACTCTTAGTGTCACGCCAGATTCCCCACTTCAATTGTTAATAATAGATGTAAATAAACAGTACAAACTTTTATAATTTGTATCTGAGCAGCACAAACCTAGCACTAACTATGGACGTTATTTTTACCCGAATATTGTTTTAAACAAAAGGAGTTTAGTCTTGGTGTCACGTCAGATTCCCCATTTCAATTGTTAATAGTAGATGTAAATAAATAGCACAAACTTTTATAATTTGTATCTGAGCAGCACAAACCTAGCACTAACTATTGACGTTACTATTACCCGAATATTGTTTTAAACAAAGGGAGTTTACTCTTGGTGTCATGCCAGATTACCCATTTCAATTGTTAATAGTAGATGTAAATAAACAGCACAAACTTTCATAATTTGAATCTGAGCAGCACAAACCTAGCACTAACTGCATGTTGTCTTATTATCCAAATATTGTTATAAACAAAGGGGGTTTACTCTTACTGTCACGCCAGATGCCCCATTTCAATTGTTAATAATTGGCGTAAATAAACAGCACAAACTTTAAGATTCTAGCACAAACCAGCACAAACCTAGCACTAACTTTTCATGAAGTTTTGAATTGATATTGGGTATGGGGCCATCTGACGTGACGTACATCTTTTATGTCTATTTAATATGAGGCCAAATGTTTAATAATTTCCAGATGTGGCTGGAAAATAAAACTAATTTTAAGAAACAAAATATTGAATAGGTAGAAAATATCTATAAGTACAAGTATTGATATATTTAATTGGAAGTGTTAATAGTGTATTTATATGAAATGAACATATATTAACTCGCCAATAGTCGCTAGAAAAAAGTTACGAGAGCGGCCGTGCGTGAGCATTTTGCTCACACTTCAAAATATATAATTTTTGGTGCCTATATACTCATTTAAAACTAAATTACATATAACAATATAATTTTTAGTTATTTTTGTTATTGAAAAATGCAGTAAAATAAACTTAAAAAATAACATTTATTCCCAAACAATTTTTAAATAAATATAATACAATAACAAAATGTTGATGCGAAAATATTACATAATTAGCAACTAATTAAATTAATATCTTATTGGTTATTTATTTCAATAATATATAATATGCAAATATTGTAAATAACTTATGTCTTTCATTAATTTCCTGGAGTCAAATCTAATATCATCAACTTCTTACCTTGGCCCATTTTCAATAGAGTAATTGTTTGCTTACCCTTCTATAAACTTTAACTTTATAAATATTTAATAAAAACCGTAATTTGAAAATAAATATCAAAAAATTTTCTAACCTAAATTTGTTTAATATTAATTACATGTACGTATATAACATTCTAGTTTAAAGCAGGTATATAAGCCCTTAAAGAGATTTAAAACTCAGGTAGACAAAGAGCCAAAGCCAAAAAACTGTCACAAAATAACAACGTTTTTAAAATTGTGTGAGCAAAATAGTCATATATGTATAGCGACCTGGCGGGTTAATAAAATAAATTGCAGTTGTCGTTAGTGTTTCCTGCAATATAATCTTGTTGCATAAATTTGAAACATGAAAATGTATTGATTCATTTTTATTTGTTATTAACTAGAAATTTCAGTTAGAAAATCAAGGAAAATCAAAATGTTAATAATTTAAAATATGGTTTTATATTAATTTGTTTAACATAGTGCGATGACATATGATTGGACCCCAATATACTAAATCCAAATCTGAGGTGATGATTATGTTGTCCATAAAATTGATTTTAAATATTTGCATCTAGCTGTATTTATAATGTGTAGACTGTCTAGGTCTAGAGCCAGGATCGTTCAAATCTTACGTTAGTGAGAGACTTTAGGTTCCTTACCACTTACCACAACATATTTTCGTACTACATTAGAATGTTTTAATGCAGTTTTTAAATTTAACGCTTCTTTTGATAAAAGAAAACTTTTTTAATTCGTTTTCTCTTTTCTGAGAAAGGCCGATTTGAAATGACAACAAAATAAAGACGAAACAACAAGTTCAGTTATAATAAGAACAGGTCACTACTTGAATTAGTTCTAAGCTGAGGACAAATCGTACAACATTCTAACCGCATATATAATTTATATTTTTCAAAATATGCTTTAAGGAAAGAATTAAAAACTAAACGACGTGTTCACCTGTTACGTTTTGATATGAGGTGTTGCCGGCTAAGATCAGAGTTACTGCGGCAAAACAATTTATCAATTTTATTTGTCTAAAATCAAGAAAACTCTGTATCAATATATTGTAAACATAGCTAGCAGCATGTAAAAAAAGAATGGATGCAACAATGAAAATACCTTAACGATATATATAACAAAAAATATATAAACAAAAAGTCGGTATCGAACCAAAGTGGGGTTCAGACGTGTTTTCATTTTACTCCTGAATTTTCATATATTTTCATTTCTGCATTCTTCTTCTTTAATAAGCTCCAAATGCTACCTTTTACTATTAATTCCGTTAGAAATAACTGAATCATAGTTTCCGCAAAATTTTAAATAGATCATATTGTAACACGATAAGGCTTCGAATCTACCAATTCGCGGCCGGCAGTCAGTAACTCTGCGGGCTACTAAGCGTTAATTTATATACAACGTGCGTATAATGCTCAATTTCTACTGTCAGCCGGTATTGTATAGTTTCTGCCAACTATAACTGATTAACTTCCAAATCTAATATCGATGACGATACAAATAGCCCGTGTCTATACAAAGTGAATGTCAATCAATATATAACATCTAATCGAAAGTTCCAAATGATTTGAATTCCTCTTTCCGAGGATATGTAAACAGGCAGATGTTTACACACCCTAATCAACGTGTTTGCAGAAAATGTGGCCATTATATTGGGAGCATTTTTACATAGGAATATAGGTACTTACTACTCGTGCCAGTTGACATCACTAACTGCTATGGTTGTTGACTGCAACCCTCTTAGTTACCACATTTGACTCCATTAACTTCCACTGGTATTTAGGGATCATTTTAATTTAAGGTTAAATATATTTAAATAACTAAACATGTTGAATATAATTACAATTACACTTTTCATTAAACATTTGTAAATAACTAATAAGCAATTATGACAATATACAATGATGTTTGGCGTTTATTCGTTCGGCGACAGACATTAGCCCACTTGCTAAGTTCATACGAATAATTTGTTTACTCGTTCTTAGCACAAGCGAGTGCACCCTCGCTTGGAGCCGCATACTCGCAAACTGACGCTTCACATTTCGGCAAGAAAGCTCATAAGTGATTTTTGCTGACTTACTAAAACTCATCTCTTTATGTCCGCCTAAGTTGAATTGCGTGTCTCTATATTTCGTAACATTTCTCAATGTCACATTAATAATAATAATAATAATAATAATAATAATAATAATAATAATAATAATAATAATAATAATAATAATAATAATATATTTTTGTTATAAACATACAATTTTTACAAATGGGATTGATTAATAATAATTACAAGCTAATGGTAAACAATAATAAATTAGCGGAACCTTATTAGTATAATTATGATGAAGATATATGTACACATACATAATACAAACATACATACATATTCTATAGCAAATCTATCTTTTAACATAATAGCTATTTGTGTATTAAGAGCGCAAAATAGGACAATGTCCAATTGTGCTCGAAACACACACACAAGATTTTTTCTACAGTCCTCCACTATAAAAAAATAAATAAAATGTACACTTTGTACTTACAGTACTATTCAATATATTTTCAGTGAAGATAGGAACGTATTCAAATATGACTTCAAGATATTGTTTTGGCTTTCGTTTTTACAAAAAATTAATGTCAATTTTGTAATGAATATTATAAGTTTTTGAATAATTTATTTGTTTCAAGTACATTAAACTAGTGCAGTGGAAAAGTGGATGTCCACGCCAAACTTTTGCAGGTCGCAGCACTTATATATTTAATTTTAATTTATCGTTATTTTCCATTCTTCTTGAGTTATTGCTTCAATCAAATCTAAGTATTTTACACTTTCGTTCGTAATAAATGCCCTATTTTATTTTCACAGCAGTGCGGCATTTTGTTTCGTTATGTAATATACCGACAGAGCAGTTATATGTCAGATAGACTTTCGAACGCGGTAAATGTGTAACTACAGTGTCATTAGTTCCTAACTAAATGTTTCTAGTAAGAATGTAGACAAGTGACGTTACTCAACATTGTATAGTTAGAAATTTGGACAGCGAGTGTTTTTCTACTTTGTCGCGCATGAGCGGCAAAGTGACATTTTGCGTTGACAAAAGAGAGCACAAATAGCTACTTTGTATATAGACTAGAAAAACATGATTTTAATATAGTGCTATTACGTATATTTAATTTTTGTTTATTTTATTTTCTATTTTTGGGACCTTTTCGTTGGTAACATAAAGTTTTGCTTATACTAGCCATTTAGAATATAACAAATGTAACTTAGTCTAAGACAAAATCATTTTCAATTTTTCCTATTCGTTTTTGCAAAAACTGCGCAACAAAAGCATTGATTGTATACAAAAATATATCATTATTTATTTTACATATTGACAAATTTGTGAATAATTTAAATACTTCCTTTTCTAATGAAGTAGTGGAAATATTATACTTAGCCAGATAAAATACTCTTAAGGCTAGAAAGATAGGACATTCCGGGTAAATGTCAATTTCACATTATATTTTGTTGCACCATGTGTTATGTGTTTATGGTCAGATATTCATATTTTTAAAACCATGTGGTAATAATTATTGCTCCTTCTAGATAAAATGTTTTACTGTCACTGTTAATGTTTTTATAATTTACATGTACTTATTCTAATAACGAACATATACGTTACATTTTATAATTCTTTTCATTTCGATCATGCTATCGTGAATATTTTAAAGATAAACTACATCCTCGCTCCATTACAGTTGTCAACAATGTAGTGTATAAATGCAGTGTACACTTTAGTGTTTCTGGTACTTTATTGTAAAGTTTTGAAGATGAAAATAAATAAGAACCAAATTATTGAAGTTGGCCGGAGTCGATGGCTATCATATGAAAGAATATGTCGCTGTTACACTGGATTTTGAGAGTAAACAATGGAAAGAACCTGTTTTAAAAATAGATAATTTTGATGATAAAAAAATATCGCATGATCATGAGTTGTCTTTAATACCAAAGATAAGCGCAATGCCAGAATAGGGGATTCCACCATTTTTTTTTTATAAATTCATCTGAACGTATAAGTAAAACTAAGACTGCTGTGAAAATCCGGTGAAATGTATATAAGTTTTTCTATCAAACTATTTTCTTCGTGGACCTAAATATTTTTTTAAATTTATGCTATTTCTAAATTATATTTATAAATAATAAATGAATATTATTATACTGTACAAGTCGACATGATTTATAATTGGAAATGTATTTATTAAGTTTAATGCAAAATATTTAAATTCAATTAAAAACTGTTTGAGAATTGCACTACTGGATTAATGCCACGCCTCCGCTATTTGAATATCTCTATTTCCATTGGTAGTAGGCTCCGGCCCTAACTCGGTATTCATTATATATATATATATATATATATATATATATATATATATATATATATATATATATATATATATGTGGGTCTTTGAGTCGTCAATCAAAATTATATATATATATATATATATATATATATATATATATATATATATATATATATATATATATATATATGGATATCATGTGAGTGACAAGCTGCTAAAACAAAAACCCCATTATTTCCGAAGTATTTCAATTATATCATTTTATTTCTTTATTAATATTCATTATTAAGCATATACTTTAACTATTTTTTACTAATTTCTCTTAATTCGATTGAGCTGTAGTCCCCTATTAAGAAACTTCTCGATGAATTACAACAGAATTTCAGCAGTACACACTTCTCGATTTGCTAAGACAGAATTAACACAAATCAGTATTGCACATAACTTAATGGCTATCGTATGAAAGAATTATGGCGCTGTTACACTGGATTTTGAGAGTAAAGATTGGAAAGAACCTGTTTTAAAAATAGATAATTTTGATGATGTTAAAGAATATTGCTTGATTATAATGAGTAGTTGTCTTTAATACCAGAAATACACGCAATGCCAGAATGAAGAAATTTTTTGATGAATTACAACAGAATTTCAGTAGTACACACTTCTCGATTTGCTATGACAGAATTAACAAAAACCAGTATTGCATATAACTCAATAAGAACAATATATGTTAGAGCATTCTATGATGATTTAGAAGATTTAAATTTAAGATGCAATTTGCTCACTGAAATACTGTCAAAATGGTTTACTAGACACTAGACCTCTAAATCTTAATATATTAGACTCTTCAAACAACAAAATATCTTCTATAAAATCGACATCATTTAGAAGTATTTCTCAACTTACTCAACTAAACCTATCTGGCAACAAAATTAAAAGAATCGACCCAGGATCTTTTACACTTAAAAGTATACACAAACTGGATTTAAGTCTCAACAAAATTTCTAAACTAAGCTTCAACATATTTTTCGAAAACTCTGTCGGATTATAATCTTTAAATGTTACTTATTGTAATGTGCAGTGCCCGCCGTCGCCGCCACTGTCACCGCCACTGTCCCCGTCGCTGTCGCCGCCGCTGTCGCAGGGACGAGCGAGTGTCTATTTTTAGCGATGACGCAACCGACTTGTCGGAACCTTCTTAATTACGCGATTGATGTAACCTATTGTGTTTTATCTGGAAGTGTTCTAGTAAGTTCTCGAACACAAAGACCGGAGTATAATAAGCACTGTCAGCGAAGGCATTGGACGGTCTAATATGAATAAGCGTTGCATGTTAAACAGTTGGTGATATAAACAGATAGTCGACAAGTGGTAAACATAAATAAATATAGTTGTATAAATAAATAAGTGAGCTATATATTGTTCAAATAAATAATCCTAATGTTTAAGTGTCTTATAATATTCTTAGTCTTAAGTAGTGTTTAATATTTGTTTAATCGTAGTGTTTGTTATATTAAACATCTTCTAATTATCTTTAATATCTATTTATCGTTATAATAAACGTATATTTTAATTAATAATAATTGTCTAATATTTACACTTCACCCAAATAAATAAAAACGTTACATTATAATAAACTAAATTTTCTCAGTCAATCGTTTTTGTATAAAGTATTCCGGTAGGAAATAAGAGAAAATTCAATATTCGGAAATCCGTGGTAATTTCAGTGTTCAAACAAAATGGGAAAGTTGCTGAGGCAGTAAAAGGTGTCGCAAAATGAACCATTGGAAAATCATAGACAGGCAAAGTGTATCGTGTCGTTATTGTACCCAACTAAGTATGCAGAATTGGTTGAAGAAGAACTTTCAGAAACTTTTACGAAATATGTAACTAGTCCCAAACCTGTCTGTTCAAAATGATGCCTATTTTATATTTTTATTACATTTAAGTTATATTAAAATTATTCTTTATGAGCAATGATATTTTTATTATCTTTTTACCATTTGATTACATTACAAATTGATGTATTCCAGAATGTATTGTGCGCATTCAGCAGTTTTATAAAATGTGGCCAATTGTCAAACGTTCGTTGTTTTACAGTTTGGCTAGACGTTTTGTAATATGACATTTTGACATTTTCCTTGAAATTACTTTAAACAAACTTCAACATAATGTAACTTAAAAGATAACGTATAAAAATCGAGTTTTGTGTGTTACAATAGGTTATTGTTGCTATGTTTAGAGAAATGAACAAGGTAAGGTCGTTCGTCCTTTTATAAAACGACTAGCCAGATTTTAAAACATAGTTAAGTCAACGAGGGTTTGACAATCTGGCCACGCTTTATAAAACATTTAGGCGCTACATAAACAGGGACCTGGAACGAACAGATTTTTGGTTTCGTTTTGATGCAGTCCGATAAAAATAATTTAGTTCCGGTTATTATCGATCCTGCTGAAAAAAATTTGTGGCCGAACAAAAAATAAAATATCTTCCGAATCGACTATTTTGTTCCCGATATTTTTATATATAAAAAACTTTTATAAACTTATTTTTAACGATTTTATTTATTTATTATCATTATTATTATTATTATTATTATTATTACAATAAAAAAATATTCAAAATTAAAATATACGTATAATGGGATCTTACCATATTTTCTAATTTTTTTTTTCTGGAAGTACTCTTTAAACTATTTACGAAAATATATATTTTATGTCACATGAGTTTTTAGTTTTAAAGAAATATTTTTTTAGAATTCATACAAAATTTCAAATGACGTTACAATTTTGCGACCGTCGTATCGCCTACCGAGTAAAAATGGAACAACATAAGAATACGAACAAAAAACTTATTTTTACTTCTCAACGAGTTGTTCTCTCAGGACTGTAGTTATTTATGATTTTTTATTTAGCATATTTCGTTACTTACACTTAATTTTTTATTGGCGTTACTTTCAAAATGTTGATTATAAAAGGTTATGTTAGAAAAGTGACAGATTTGTTTCATGTTCAGTACAGACACGAGTACGTGTGTGCGTAACTATCATGTATTTGTGAACAAAATTATGACGCCACAAAATCAGACTCAGAATGAAAAGTATAATAATATTAAATATTTTGATGTACAGGATATGTAAATCGAAAAATGGATTTATTACAAAAAACAACCCATTTGTTTTTTTGTCATAAATTCATGGCTGCTTAGACAAAAAGCGCATAAAAACTGTAACTTTGTAATTAATTTTTACGTTTATATGAAGAAATGAAATAATCGTTTCACATGATTTAGATGCTGCATTTAAATCTTTATAACTTTTATTTGAAGTATTTTTGCATAAAATAATTAGGTAACATTTGCGCAATGAAAAATTTATTTCTCATGTTAAACTTCTATGTTCCACTTTTCGATTTACAGGGTGTCTCATTTTCGATGTTTTTTTAAGGTATCTCGGGTAATAATAATGATAGAGCAAAACCGTTTACACATTCCAGGGTCAACTTTACCAGAAATGTTTAATAGTCACCACAGGAATTTTTGATCTTGTTTTGTTTCTAAGCTAGAGGTAAAAACTCGTTTTTCGCTCTTTTTGAAAATATCTCATATCTTGTTTATTATGATAGTTAGAGAAAAAATGTTTTCACAAAAAATTTACCGTTTTTTAAATAGAATAAAATGGCGTAATTAGATTTTTTAAAAACTTAATAATTCCCGAGATATATCACAAACTTATGATTTTTTAAATGAGAACCTATGTTGAAAATAATTTCATTTTTTTGCTTATTTTATAAGCTTTTCAATGATATATAACAAGTCTACATTCTTTTGTTTTAAATTTGAATAAGAGATAATTATTAATTAATTGGATTGAATTTTTTTTAAATTATTAAGAAACAAATGAAAAAATCTATTATAGATCGTTTGCATATTTATAATAGTATTTGCTTCAGTTTTACTCATTTTTTCAATTTATTTACTTCAAAAGCATATTAAACCACTTTTTTCGGATTGTGTCAAAGCCAACTGTAACGTCGATAAATAGTAATTTTACTAACCCGAAAATAATTGGTTAAGAGTAATTTTGACAACATAATTAATAGATATTGAATCAAAATAAACAAATGATTTGTAATAATTTTTTTCATTTGTTTCTTAATAATCTCCAATATTTTCACCTCAATAAATTAATAATTCGTCTTTTATTAATGTTTAAAACAAAAGAAAGTACACTTGCTATATATTATTTAAAAGCTTATAAAATAAGCAAAAAGACGAGTCTATTTTCAACATAGGTTCCCATTTAAAAAATCATAAGTTTGTGTTATATCTCGAGAATTATTAAGTTTTGAAAAAATCTAATTACGCCATTTTATTCTAATTAAAAAACGGTAAAATTTTGGTAAAAACATTTTTTCTCTAACTATCATAATAAATAAGATATATATTTTCAAAATGAGCGAAAAACGAGTTTTTGCCTGTAGCTTAGAAGCAAAAGAAGATCGAAAATTCCTGTGGTGACTATTAAACTTTTCTGGAAAAGTTGGCCCTGCAATGTACAAACGGTTTTTATCAATAATATTACCCGAGATACCTTAAAATAATAATATTAGGTAAATTTTTCATTTATGGAATAAAAAACATTTTTTCTTTTAGATATGACCCCTGTTCAGAATATTATTCACATTTAATTTATCTATTATTCATGTTTAATGTAATTTATCTAGTATTCACTGAAAAACTTAATAATAACACGAAACCATGAAAACGTTTTTTTGTAATATATTCAATTTATTGATTAATGTCAATGTGTAAGTGTCAATAAAGAATCCATTCATTTTGTATTGTACGTTGTATTATTTTAAAAGTGTAACAAGATATTCAGTCCCGCACAAGAAGATCCAGTACATCCGGTACATTTAATGGTCCTTCGAGCCGGATTTGTGCTGCGCAGGAAGAAACCATAAGTATCTTTTACATTTTTCTAAATAACATTTTCAAAAGTGCTTTCCAACTACGCGTGTGGAAAGAAAAAATCACAAATCAAAGAACCCAACTTCATTTGCGGGTTACCTCAAGTGTTTTAGTTTAGTGACAACTACTACATTTGATCATCATTATTCATCATGCCCAATGTAACGAAAGACAAGCAGTTAATGCAGCAGCGAGATTCTGCAAAACAGTCAGTTGAAAGAACACATGAATTTGCAAAACAGATAAAAGACTCAGAATCTATTGAAAAAATCCACATAAGAAAGGTCAAATTAGATGAATTTTGGCAAAAATATGACAAAGCTCAAAGTGAATTAGAAGTAATCGACTATGAGGCAAACAAGAAAGACAGAGTAGAATTCGAGACAATTTACTATGACACAATGGCAGAACTAGACAAAATCATTAAATTACGTGCGACTACTGAATCTTTAACACCAACTAATGATACAGCAAAATTAACTAATAATACAATTGAAAGCAAATTAAATTTACCACAAATTAACATTCCAAAATTTGGTGGCAACTATGAACATTGGCTAGGTTTTTATGATCTATTCAAGAGTTTAATTCACGACAATCAAAATCTTTCAAACATTGAAAAATTTTATTATTTAAAAGGATCGTTAAAAGACGAATCCCTGAAAATTATAGAATCTGTAGCAGTTAGTTCAGAAAATTATGCAGTAGCCTTCAAATTACTGACTGACAGATACAATAACAAGAATTATATAATAAATATCCACATTAAACTTCTTTTTGAGATTCCAAATGTTGGAAAAGACAATGTCACAGGATTGAGACAACTAACAACAGACACTAGACAACATATTAGATCATTACAATCACTTGGTTTGCCGGTAAAAGATTGGGACATTCTTGTCATATACATTTTATGTCAAAAACTTGATTCAGCCACTAGATCACAATGGGAATTGAAAAAAGAATTGAATAAATTGCCTACTTTGGAAGATTTTCTAAATTTCATTGATCAAAGATGCTTTTCTTTGGAAGCTGTCACATCAGAAAAGGTACAAAAAGTCAGTCATGTCACATTTCAATCAAATTTAAATAATGCATGTAAATTATGCCATGAAAAACACAATCTATTCAACTGTGATAAATTTCTACAGAAAAATATACAGGATAGAATTTCAACAATTAAATCATTAAAGGTTTGCTTCAATTGCCTTAAACCAGGTCACTCATCAAAAGCTTGTACAGCTGGAAATTGCAGAAAATGTACAAGAAAACATAATACACTCATTCACCAAGAAAATTACAAACATGAATCACGAAATGAAAATAGTTCATCCACAATCAAAACAACACATCACATTTCAAAAGAAGAACAATCACAAGTAATACTAGCCACAGCAGTTATTAATATCAGAGATAAAGAATCCCAATGGCAGCAATGCAGAGTACTTTTAGACAGTGCAGCACAATCGAACTTTGTTACATCGTCACTCATTAAAAGACTAAACTGCAATTCAAAATCAATAAATCTACCAATCAAAGGAATCAGTCAGATTCAAACTAATATTAATAGAAGTGTAGAATTAGATATTTCATCAACTGTCACACCATATAATCAGAAATTAGAATTTCTTGTCTTAGACAAAATCACTGTCAATTTGCCAACATCATATATTGAAAGAAAACATCTGAAACTTCCACCAGTTCCACTAGCAGATCCACATTTTGAAGAACCAAGACAAATTGATATGCTCATCGGAGCTGAAGTATATTTCGAATTGAACTGCACGGCTTTTGCGATGCATCTGAAAAGGGATATGGTGACTGTATTTACATTAGATCAACGAATGCTAACAATCATCACAAAGTGCAACTTATCTGTTCAAAAACAAGAGTTGCTCCTCTAAAAACCGTCTCTTTGCCAAGACTTGAACTATGTGCAGCTCTTTTATTATCAGAACTTTATGAAATTACATGTCAAGCATTAAATTCAAAATTTAACAAAATAATTTGTTGGACAGATTCAACTATAACACTTCACTGGATTAAAACTGCACCTAATAATCTTAAAACATTTGTAGCAAACAGAGTTACAATAATCCAAACACTTACAAATAATTATGAATGGAGATACGTGAGTTCTCAAGACAACCCTGCAGATCTAATTTCTCGAGGATGTTTAGCTACTCAACTTATGAAATCGACTCTTTGGTGGAATGGACCACATTGGTTAAAAAACGATGAAACTGACTGGCCTACGAATGATGTGCAAATAAACGCAACAAAATTAAGTAAAGAAATTTTAGAAACTAAAACCAATGAGATTGCTGTGCATATCGCTGTGAATGATATGGATCTTTTTAATAAATTTTCATCATTTCAAAAACTTCAAAGGACAGTTGGATATATTTGTAGATTTGTAAACAATACAAGGAAGAATAATGACAAACAAACAGGAACTCTCACAATCTACGAAATCAACCAAGCTGTTAAATGTTTAGTAAAACTAGCACAACAACAAGTTTTTGCAAAAGAAATTGAAAATTTGAAAAATGGAAAGCCAATTCAAAATGACAGTAAATTAAAATCATTATATCCATTCTTAGACGAAGACAACATATTGAGAGTTGGAGGAAGACTTGAAAATTCTAAACTATCATACAATCAAAAACACCAAATATTACTACCACCAAAACATAAATTCACAAATTTACTCATACAAAATGAACATGTTCGCTTATTACATGCACAAACACAAAACCTATTAAACAGTATCAGACAAAAATACTGGCCAATTAACGCAAGAAACACAATAAAACACATAATAAACAATTGCTTAATATGTTTTAGACTAAAAGCTTCTGCCCAACAGCAACTAATGGGTAACTTACCAAAAACCCGAATTCAAACATCTAGACCATTTCTAAACACTGGTGTAGATTATGGAGGCCCTGTCAACATTCGCAAGACTCGAAATTCTACACAAAAAGGGTACATTGCTTTATTCATCTGCATGGCCACAAAAGCAATACATCTGGAACTAGTAACCAGTCTTTCTACGCCAGCCTTCGTAGCAGCACTAAGAAGATTCGTTGCTAGAAGAGGCAAATGTCTAAATATATATAGCGACAACGGCACGAATTTTCGAGGGGCAGAAAAAGAATTGCAGCAACTCATCTCCAAACAAGTTCATCAAAAGAAGATGTCCGAATTTGCAACACTAGACGGTATTCAATGGCATTTCCTACCTCCATCATCTCCTCATATGGGAGGATTATGGGGAGCAGGTATGAAAACCATCAAATCACACATTAAAAGTGTCATCGGTGAAACAATCTTAAGTTTCGAAGAGTACTACACATTATTGACCCAAATAGAAGCTTGTGTTAACTCAAGACCTTTAACACCCATCTATGATGATCATCAAAACTTTGATGTTTTAACCCCTGCTCACTTCCTAATCACAGAACCACTAACTTTATTACCAGAACCAGATTTAACAGAAATGCCAATGAACCGTTTGACAAGATGGCAAGTAATACAACAAAAAAATCAACATTTTTGGAAACGGTGGTCTGTAGAATATTTACACAACTTACAGCAAAGAACAAAGTGGACAAAAGACGAAAAGAACATACAAATTGGAACAATGGTACTTGAAAAAGATGATCGACTATCACCCTCACGCTGGAAAATAGGCCGTGTATTAAATGTTCATCAAGGCTCGGACGGAAAAGTTCGAGTAGTAACAATAAAAACTACAAATGGAATTTTCAAACGCCCTATAACAAAACTGTGTATTTTACCATTTGAAAAATGATCTATTTCGAAATTTTTATTTCAAGGTGGGCGGAATGTTCAGAATATTATTCACATTTAATTTATCTATTATTCATGTTTAATGTAATTTATCTAGTATTCACTGAAAAACTTAATAATAACACGAAACCATGAAAACGTTTTTTTGTAATATATTCAATTTATTGATTAATGTCAATGTGTAAGTGTCAATAAAGAATCCATTCATTTTGTATTGTACGTTGTATTATTTTAAAAGTGTAACAAGATATTCAGTCCCGCACAAGAAGATCCAGTACATCCGGTACAACCCCATTCGGTAAATGTCTACAGACACAAGACATATACAGCTGTATTCATAGCAACTTTGCTATTCTACCCTCATTCCCGGTATAACTATTCCACAAAGATTAAATTTAAAATTAATTGAACACTTCAGTATTCATAGCAACATTAAATATTTTACAATTATTATATTACATATCACGTAAGAAAATAGTGATGGGAAGATAGGTGCAGTTTCATCTTGTTTTTTGATTGGAGAATATCCCGATATTATCCAATCAAACAACAATTTCAAACTGCATCTATATTCCCATCACTATTTTCTTACGTGAAACGACGTATAGTTTAACTATACCAGATAAAACATTCAAAAATATTGTATTTTTATTCTATTTGACGTTTACATAAGCAAAACTATGATTTAATTTTTTTATGTGAAAAACAAGTACGAGTAAGGAAAGTTTTGCACTTATAATTACAATTTGCTATGTTCTATGAAATATTCAACAAAATTTTTACATTTTAGTGGAATTATAAAATGACAAGAATCAGTGCTGCTACGTGAATAAAAGGCGCCTTATGCAGCGCCCCCCGCATAATGTACAATTAGCCAATTAAAACACACTTTAAATTTCAAACTATAATTTTCAAGCTCCGAAATCCTAGATTTAAATTATTGATAGAATATCCTTTGTTAGAATCATTCTTATAATCATTGTAATTATTATATTATAATCAAAATTGTTTGTTGTAATCAACAATATTACAGATATATGATCTTAGATCTTCTTGACTGGAAATTTAATGGGTAAAGGAAAACTTCTGGAATTCAGTCAGTGGTTAAAAATTATTTATTTTCGGCATCTACTAGTTTCGGCACCACATATGCCTTCATCAGAAGGTGAAAATGTGTTTTATAATAATAACATTGAAAATATATATAAATAACATAGAAATACATGTACAATGTTTGTCAAAACTATACAAAAGGAATGATAATGTTCATTTTGAAACATGTCGTCAGATTATTTTTGAAAATCTAAATTATTTTAAGGATAACGTGTTTTTTAATTTTACACCGTGTTGCTGTCGTATATAAAAATTTGTTCATTTTTTCTCAGGGATGTAAGTCATTTAAATGATCCTCACGAATTTGTTCGCTTATTTCCTATTTTAACTCTTATCATGAAATTTCAATGACTTTTTGACAACGATGTGGTACAATTTCATTATTAACACGTTGGATACTGATACCGATCTTGATCTCGAGAATTGTTTACGAGTTGCAGGAACAGACCGTTGATATCAGAAAATCTCGCAAATAGTAGTTGCATCATGTTAAATACAAGATCTTGGTGGCCAATTGATGTCAGTATTATCACAACCGTTCTAGTCTCATTTGTAATGCGTTTTCACAATAGCAATGCGTTGTTCTTTCGTGAACCATACCACCTTTAGTAATCGGAACAATGACAGACATATAGCATATAGCATAAATAACTAGATTTCAATAGATGTCATTTCAAAATTCTTAAAAAAATAAGTATTATTATTCATTAATCTTATGTTATTTTTAGCTAAGGTATAATTTATTAAATGTTATCATGTGAATATAAGAACGAATACATAGGCGCCGAAAACATGGGTGCTACCAAATTTTTAATGGGTGCCGAGTACCCATACAAATTACTCAGTTATTGATGCTTTTTTTATTTAAAATTACTATTTAAATGCAATTTTTGAGTTACCGAGTTAAAGATAAAAAAAAACTCAAATACCAATTGTTATTTTTAAACCTTACAATGACCATGTCCATTATTTGTTACCAATAAACCCCTATTAGTGGAAGAGCCAGACCTCCGTATCGTTCACTTTACACCGTACTTTCTGCCCTAAAGTTAAAAGTTACATATTCTTATAGAAAATTTTCCGACAAATTTGATGGTGTTATTCATAATGTTCTATCTCATTGCGAAAAAATTCATATTTTCCAAAAAAATACGTAATTTCAATTTTTAAACTTTTTCTCTTTTACTCGTCATATCTTCTGTATAAATTGAGATATTTATGACATTCTTCCGGTGAATCATTTTCTCATGTATTCTGCTACTTGTGACTTAAAAAATACTACATATTATGAATAGAATTTTTTTTTAAATAAAATTTAAAATAGGGTCACCTGATTTTTTCTTTTTGTAGTAAATTTTTCAGGCTCGTACAAACTTTTCGGCGTTAAGAGATAGGCACCAATTTATAACGCTAATATTAAGAAAAAGGATCATAGAAGTTTTTTTTCTTGAAAATTTTTTTTGTGCAATGCACCAATTTCTTAATATTTTAAGTTGAAGTTAAAGTTTTTTCGTTGCATCTTTTGCGCGCTCAACGCGCTGTACTGACGGTTACTAACATTAACTTATGCTTGCAAGTTGGAAGCTAAATTTTGCAGTTTTAATACAAAACAAATTTCTTAATTAACGAGAATGTGTTATTTTATGAGAAAAATAAAATTGGTATTTTTTTTAGGTAATTTTACTTTCCATTTTTTTTTCTTTTAAATATAGCAAATTCTAATTCTTTCGTAATTTTTGTATTTGTATATTACACAATAATTTCTTTGTAGTTTTAAAAAGAAATTTTTTTGTATAAATATTTCCTTTCTATAATAAATAATTCTTGATTATAAGAATGAAAATTTGATTGCAACATAATTGGTTTTTCAATAACCTGCTTCATTGTCAAATTACAACAACAAAATACTTGATTTTAAGGAATATAATTCTTTGTTACATGAATGAAAGTTTAATTGCAACAGAATAGAGTGATTATCGAAAAACTAATAGAGATGATGTTATCGAAAATGCTCGACTTTTTTCAAGTTTTTATATAGACCAAATATTACTGAAAATTTGAATAGTCTGAGAGCACATCTTTTTTCAGAATGTAAACAAGATATCAGGTAATACAATATGTTAAAGAAATTACACAACAAATTTTTAAATTTTAAATTATAGGTATCTGCCTCTAACTAAGAGTGCTTTCAAATACCATGTTTTGCGTTCGCTACATCAAATATTTAAAAGCGCAATAATTCTGGACTACAAACCTCCAGAAGCAATAAATACTGTCTGGAAATTGGAAAATATTAGACTAATGCCGATTTGTATGGACATACCTCCCAAACCCCTATATAATCTAAAAAAATTGTACTGTAAATGCAAAACATTGTGTTCTGCAAAATGTAATTACAAAAAAAAAATTAATGTACCATAGGTTGCATGTGTTTAGGAAAATGTAATTAGGAATATGTATATAAAAACTTATTTTCCCATTCTGTAATAGCTATTTATACACCAAGTGAGTGAATAAACATTCTTAGCTTACGTGGTTTATATTATATTTATTCAATTTTGACGAAATAGTAAAAACCATTATAATATTTAATTTTCACAAAATAAAAACTAATCAATTAGTAAGCTGTGCAAGACAATCGTTGTTTATAGACGTCAAGTTCCTCCTTGGTCAAGTCGTTTATAAATTATAAATAAGCTTCATTTTCTGTCATTTGTGTTCGGACAAATAATGAAAATGACTAATCTGTCTGATAAAAATTGTGGTGAAACTGTTATTTTCTTACCTGATTTTATTTTAAATGCATTATTTGTAGCAGAATGAGGTAATTCTGTGACAGTGATTTAATTTTTTTTAATACACTATTAAATAAACAGTTACTTATAGTTGGTGTTATGGAGTTAATAATGACAGTTTAAACCGTCAAAATTCAATAATATAATTAGATTGTTTCTATTTACATGCTTTATCTATAAATTTTATTTATTACATTAACTAAATGTAAATAAGACAATATTTGGGTAATAGTTCTTTTAAAACTTACTGTAAAAACGGCATTTCGACAGTGACGTACTGCCTTCATCAGGTAAATAACAACACTATAAATAAATATTTGTATGAGTTCTGAAAATTTCTTTCAATATTTAACTAAATGTGATTATTTTTATTTGTTTCACTGAAAAACTTAATAATAACACGAAACCATGAAAACGTTTTTTTGTAATATATTCAATTTATTGATTAATGTCAATGTGTAAGTGTCAATAAAGAATCCATTCATTTTGTATTGTACGTTGTATTATTTTAAAAGTGTAACAAGATATTCAGTCCCGCACAAGAAGATCCAGTACATCCGGTACATTTAATGGTCCTTCGAGCCGGATTTGTGCTGCGCAGGAAGAAACCATAAGTATCTTTTACATTTTTCTAAATAGCATTTTCAAAAGTGCTTTCCAACTACGCGTGTGGAAAGAAAAAATCACAAATCAAAGAACCCAACTTCATTTGCGGGTTACCTCAAGTGTTTTAGTTTAGTGACAACTACTACATTTGATCATCATTATTCATCATGCCCAATGTAACGAAAGACAAGCAGTTAATGCAGCAGCGAGATTCTGCAAAACAGTCAGTTGAAAGAACACATGAATTTGCAAAACAGATAAAAGACTCAGAATCTATTGAAAAAATCCACATAAGAAAGGTCAAATTAGATGAATTTTGGCAAAAATATGACAAAGCTCAAAGTGAATTAGAAGTAATCGACTATGAGGCAAACAAGAAAGACAGAGTAGAATTCGAAACAATTTACTATGACACAATGGCAGAACTAGACAAAATCATTAAATTACGTGCGACTACTGAATCTTTAACACCAACTAATGATACAGCAAAATTAACTAATAATACAATTGAAAGCAAATTAAATTTACCACAAATTAACATTCCAAAATTTGGTGGCAACTATGAACATTGGCTAGGTTTTTTTGATCTATTCAAGAGTTTAATTCACGACAATCAAAATCTTTCAAACATTGAAAAATTTTATTATTTAAAAGGATTGTTAAAAGACGAATCCCTGAAAATTATAGAATCTGTAGCAGTTAGTTCAGAAAATTATGCAGTAGCCTTCAAATTACTGACTGACAGATACAATAACAAGAATTATATAATAAATATCCACATTAAACTTCTTTTTGAGATTCCAAATGTTGGAAAAGACAATGTCACAGGATTGAGACAACTAACAACAGACACTAGACAACATATTAGATCATTACAATCACTTGGTTTGCCGGTAAAAGATTGGGACATTCTTGTCATATACATTTTATGTCAAAAACTTGATTCAGCCACTAGATCACAATGGGAATTGAAAAAAGAATTGAATAAATTGCCTACTTTGGAAGATTTTCTAAATTTCATTGATCAAAGATGCTTTTCTTTGGAAGCTGTCACATCAGAAAAGGTACAAAAAGTCAGTCATGTCACATTTCAATCAAATTTAAATAATGCATGTAAATTATGCCATGAAAAACACAATCTATTCAACTGTGATAAATTTCTACAGAAAAATATACAGGATAGAATTTCAACAATTAAATCATTAAAGGTTTGCTTCAATTGCCTTAAACCAGGTCACTCATCAAAAGCTTGTACAGCTGGAAATTGCAGAAAATGTACAAGAAAACATAATACACTCATTCACCAAGAAAATTACAAACATGAATCACGAAATGAAAATAGTTCATCCACAATCAAAACAACACATCACATTTCAAAAGAAGAACAATCACAAGTAATACTAGCCACAGCAGTTATTAATATCAGAGATAAAGAATCCCAATGGCAGCAATGCAGAGTACTTTTAGACAGTGCAGCACAATCGAACTTTGTTACATCGTCACTCATTAAAAGACTAAACTGCAATTCAAAATCAATAAATCTACCAATCAAAGGAATCAGTCAGATTCAAACTAATATTAATAGAAGTGTAGAATTAGATATTTCATCAACTGTCACACCATATAATCAGAAATTAGAATTTCTTGTCTTAGACAAAATCACTGTCAATTTGCCAACATCATATATTGAAAGAAAACATCTGAAACTTCCACCAGTTCCACTAGCAGATCCACATTTTGAAGAACCAAGACAAATTGATATGCTCATCGGAGCTGAAGTATATTTCGAATTGAACTGCACGGCTTTTGCGATGCTTCTGAAAAGGGATATGGTGACTGTATTTACATTAGATCAACGAATGCTAACAATCATCACAAAGTGCAACTTATCTGTTCAAAAACAAGAGTTGCTCCTCTAAAAACCGTCTCTTTGCCAAGACTTGAACTATGTGCAGCTCTTTTATTATCAGAACTTTATGAAATTACATGTCAAGCATTAAATTCAAAATTTAACAAAATAATTTGTTGGACAGATTCAACTATAACACTTCACTGGATTAAAACTGCACCTAATAATCTTAAAACATTTGTAGCAAACAGAGTTACAATAATCCAAACACTTACAAATAATTATGAATGGAGATACGTGAGTTCTCAAGACAACCCTGCAGATCTAATTTCTCGAGGATGTTTAGCTACTCAACTTATGAAATCGACTCTTTGGTGGAATGGACCACATTGGTTAAAAAACGATGAAACTGACTGGCCTACGAATGATGTGCAAATAAACGCAACAAAATTAAGTAAAGAAATTTTAGAAACTAAAACCAATGAGATTGCTGTGCATATCGCTGTGAATGATATGGATCTTTTTAATAAATTTTCATCATTTCAAAAACTTCAAAGGACAGTTGGATATATTTGTAGATTTGTAAACAATACAAGGAAGAAGAATGACAAACAAACAGGAACTCTCACAATCTACGAAATCAACCAAGCTGTTAAATGTTTAGTAAAACTAGCACAACAACAAGTTTTTGCAAAAGAAATTGAAAATTTGAAAAATGGAAAGCCAATTCAAAATGACAGTAAATTAAAATCATTATATCCATTCTTGGACGAAGACAACATATTGAGAGTTGGAGGAAGACTTGAAAATTCTAAACTATCATACAATCAAAAACACCAAATATTACTACCACCAAAACATAAATTCACAAATTTACTCATACAAAATGAACATGTTCGCTTATTACATGCACAAACACAAAACCTATTAAACAGTATCAGACAAAAATACTGGCCAATTAACGCAAGAAACACAATAAAACACATAATAAACAATTGCTTAATATGTTTTAGACTAAAAGCTTCTGCCCAACAGCAACTAATGGGTAACTTACCAAAAACCCGAATTCAAACATCTAGACCATTTCTAAACACTGGTGTAGATTATGGAGGCCCTGTCAACATTCGCAAGACTCGAAATTCTACACAAAAAGGGTACATTGCTTTATTCATCTGCATGGCCACAAAAGCAATACATCTGGAACTAGTAACCAGTCTTTCTACGCCAGCCTTCGTAGCAGCACTAAGAAGATTCGTTGCTAGAAGAGGCAAATGTCTAAATATATATAGCGACAACGGCACGAATTTTCGAGGGGCAGAAAAAGAATTGCAGCAACTCATCTCCAAACAAGTTCATCAAAAGAAGATGTCCGAATTTGCAACACTAGACGGTATTCAATGGCATTTCCTACCTCCATCATCTCCTCATATGGGAGGATTATGGGGAGCAGGTATGAAAACCATCAAATCACACATTAAAAGAGTCATCGGTGAAACAATCTTAAGTTTCGAAGAGTACTACACATTATTGACCCAAATAGAAGCTTGTGTTAACTCAAGACCTTTAGCACCCATCTATGATGATCATCAAAACTTTGATGTTTTAACCCCTGCTCACTTCCTAATCACAGAACCACTAACTTTATTACCAGAACCAGATTTAACAGAAATGCCAATGAACCGTTTGACAAGATGGCAAGTAATACAACAAAAAAATCAACATTTTTGGAAACGGTGGTCTGTAGAATATTTACACAACTTACAGCAAAGAACAAAGTGGACAAAAGACGAAAAGAACATACAAATTGGAACAATGGTACTTGAAAAAGATGATCGACTATCACCCTCACGCTGGAAAATAGGCCGTGTATTAAATGTTCATCAAGGCTCGGACGGAAAAGTTCGAGTAGTAACAATAAAAACTACAAATGGAATTTTCAAACGCCCTATAACAAAACTGTGTATTTTACCATTTGAAAAATGATCTATTTCGAAATTTTTATTTCAAGGTGGGCGGAATGTTCAGAATATTATTCACATTTAATTTATCTATTATTCATGTTTAATGTAATTTATCTAGTATTCACTGAAAAACTTAATAATAACACGAAACCATGAAAACGTTTTTTTGTAATATATTCAATTTATTGATTAATGTCAATGTGTAAGTGTCAATAAAGAATCCATTCATTTTGTATTGTACGTTGTATTATTTTAAAAGTGTAACAAGATATTCAGTCCCGCACAAGAAGATCCAGTACATCCGGTACAACCCCATTCGGTAAATGTCTACAGACACAAGACATATACAGCTGTATTCATAGCAACTTTGCTATTCTACCCTCATTCCCGGTATAACTATTCCACAAAGATTAAATTTAAAATTAATTGAACACTTCAGTATTCATAGCAACATTAAATATTTTACAATTATTATATTACATATCACGTAAGAAAATAGTGATGGGAAGATAGGTGCAGTTTCATCTTGTTTTTTGATTGGAGAATATCCCGATATTATCCAATCAAACAACAATTTCAAACTGCATCTATATTCCCATCACTATTTTCTTACGTGAAACGACGTATAGTTTAACTATACCAGATAAAACATTCGAAAATATTGTATTTTTATTCTATTTGACGTTTACATAAGCAAAACTATGATTTAATTTTTTTATGTGAAAAACAAGTACGAGTAAGGAAAGTTTTGCATTTATAATTACAATTTGCTATGTTCTATGAAATATTCAACAAAATTTTTACATTTTAGTGGAATTATAAAATGACAAGAATCAGTGCTGCTACGTGAATAAAAGGCGCCTTATGCAGCGCCCCCCGCATAATGTACAATTAGCCAATTAAAACACACTTTAAATTTCAAACTATAATTTTCAAGCTCCGAAATCCTAGATTTAAATTATTGATAGAATATCCTTTGTTAGAATCATTCTTATAATCATTGTAATTATTATATTATAATCAAAATTGTTTGTTGTAATCAACAATATTACAGATATATGATCTTAGATCTTCTTGACTGGAAATTTAATGGGTAAAGGAAAACTTCTGGAATTCAGTCAGTGGTTAAAAATTATTTATTTTCGGCATCTACTAGTTTCGGCACCACATATGCCTTCATCAGAAGGTGAAAATGTGTTTTATAATAATAACATTGAAAATATATATAAATAACATAGAAATACATGTACAATGTTTGTCAAAACTATACAAAAGGAATGATAATGTTCATTTTGAAACATGTCGTCAGATTATTTTTGAAAATCTAAATTATTTTAAGGATAACGTGTTTTTTAATTTTACACCGTGTTGCTGTCGTATATAAAAATTTGTTCATTTTTTCTCAGGGATGTAAGTCATTTAAATGATCCTCACGAATTTGTTCGCTTATTTCCTATTTTAACTCTTATCATGAAATTTCAATGACTTTTTGACAACGATGTGGTACAATTTCATTATTAACACGTTGGATACTGATACCGATCTTGATCTCGAGAATTGTTTACGAGTTGCAGGAACAGACCGTTGATATCAGAAAATCTCGCAAATAGTAGTTGCATCATGTTAAATACAAGATCTTGGTGGCCAATTGATGTCAGTATTATCACAACCGTTCTAGTCTCATTTGTAATGCGTTTTCACAATAGCAATGCGTTGTTCTTTCGTGAACCATACCACCTTTAGTAATCGGAACAATGACAGACATATAGCATATAGCATAAATAACTAGATTTCAATAGATGTCATTTCAAAATTCTTAAAAAAATAAGTATTATTATTCATTAATCTTATGTTATTTTTAGCTAAGGTATAATTTATTAAATGTTATCATGTGAATATAAGAACGAATACATAGGCGCCGAAAACATGGGTGCTACCAAATTTTTAATGGGTGCCGAGTACCCATACAAATTACTCAGTTATTGATGCTTTTTTTATTTAAAATTACTATTTAAATGCAATTTTTGAGTTACCGAGTTAAAGATAAAAAAAACTCAAATACCAATTGTTATTTTTAAACCTTACAATGACCATGTCCATTATTTGTTACCAATAAACCCCTATTAGTGGAAGAGCCAGACCTCCGTATCGTTCACTTTACACCGTACTTTCTGCCCTAAAGTTAAAAGTTACATATTCTTATAGAAAATTTTCCGACAAATTTGATGGTGTTATTCATAATGTTCTATCTCATTGCGAAAAAATTCATATTTTCCAAAAAAATACGTAATTTCAATTTTTAAACTTTTTCTCTTTTACTCGTCATATCTTCTGTATAAATTGAGATATTTATGACATTCTTCCGGTGAATCATTTTCTCATGTATTCTGCTACTTGTGACTTAAAAAATACTACATATTATGAATAGAATTTTTTTTTAAATAAAATTTAAAATAGGGTCACCTGATTTTTTCTTTTTGTAGTAAATTTTTCAGGCTCGTACAAACTTTTCGGCGTTAAGAGATAGGCACCAATTTATAACGCTAATATTAAGAAAAAGGATCATAGAAGTTTTTTTTCTTGAAAATTTTTTTTGTGCAATGCACCAATTTCTTAATATTTTAAGTTGAAGTTAAAGTTTTTTCGTTGCATCTTTTGCGCGCTCAACGCGCTGTACTGACGGTTACTAACATTAACTTATGCTTGCAAGTTGGAAGCTAAATTTTGCAGTTTTAATACAAAACAAATTTCTTAATTAACGAGAATGTGTTATTTTATGAGAAAAATAAAATTGGTATTTTTTTTAGGTAATTTTACTTTCCACTTTTTTTTCTTTTAAATATAGCAAATTCTAATTCTTTCGTAATTTTTGTATTTGTATATTACACAATAATTTCTTTGTAGTTTTAAAAAGAAATTTTTTTGTATAAATATTTCCTTTCTATAATAAATAATTCTTGATTATAAGAATGAAAATTTGATTGCAACATAATTGGTTTTTCAATAACCTGCTTCATTGTCAAATTACAACAACAAAATACTTGATTTTAAGGAATATAATTCTTTGTTACATGAATGAAAGTTTAATTGCAACAGAATAGAGTGATTATCGAAAAACTAATAGAGATGATGTTATCGAAAATGCTCGACTTTTTTCAAGTTTTTATATAGACCAAATATTACTGAAAATTTGAATAGTCTGAGAGCACATCTTTTTTCAGAATGTAAACAAGATATCAGGTAATACAATATGTTAAAGAAATTACACAACAAATTTTTAAATTTTAAATTATAGGTATCTGCCTCTAACTAAGAGTGCTTTCAAATACCATGTTTTGCGTTCGCTACATCAAATATTTAAAAGCGCAATAATTCTGGACTACAAACCTCCAGAAGCAATAAATACTGTCTGGAAATTGGAAAATATTAGACTAATGCCGATTTGTATGGACATACCTCCCAAACCCCTATATAATCTAAAAAAATTGTACTGTAAATGCAAAACATTGTGTTCTGCAAAATGTAATTGCAAAAAAAAAATTAATGTACCATAGGTTGCATGTGTTTAGGAAAATGTAATTAGGAATATGTATATAAAAACTTATTTTCCCATTCTGTAATAGCTATTTATACACCAAGTGAGTGAATAAACATTCTTAGCTTACGTGGTTTATATTATATTTATTCAATTTTGACGAAATAGTAAAAACCATTATAATATTTAATTTTCACAAAATAAAAACTAATCAATTAGTAAGCTGTGCAAGACAATCGTTGTTTATAGACGTCAAGTTCCTCCTTGGTCAAGTCGTTTATAAATTATAAATAAGCTTCATTTTCTGTCATTTGTGTTCGGACAAATAATGAAAATGACTAATCTGTCTGATAAAAATTGTGGTGAAACTGTTATTTTCTTACCTGATTTTATTTTAAATGCATTATTTGTAGCAGAATGAGGTAATTCTGTGACAGTGATTTAATTTTTTTTAATACACTATTAAATAAACAGTTACTTATAGTTGGTGTTATGGAGTTAATAATGACAGTTTAAACCGTCAAAATTCAATAATATAATTAGATTGTTTCTATTTACATGCTTTATCTATAAATTTTATTTATTACATTAACTAAATGTAAATAAGACAATATTTGGGTAATAGTTCTTTTAAAACTTACTGTAAAAACGGCATTTCGACAGTGACGTACTGCCTTCATCAGGTAAATAACAACACTATAAATAAATATTTGTATGAGTTCTGAAAATTTCTTTCAATATTTAACTAAATGTGATTATTTTTATTTGTTTTTGTTATAATATGTAAATAATATACGTATTAAACTGTTATAATATAAAGCACAAGACATATTTATTTATTACAATCTGTCAAGAATACTTCGTAATTTATAAAAACTTATTTGTAAATTATTTATTAAATTAACTAAATGTATTTATTTTTATTTGTTTTTGTTATAACATGTAACTAATGTACATATTGAACTCTTATAATTTGTTTTGAATAATCAAATTCTGGATCACCAAGGCATTTTTCATTTTTTCCAATTATAATTAGAAGCACATGGAATTTTAGATTTATTTATCATCATTATCATCATCAAGAATAGGTTTGTTCCTTTCGCTACTTTGCTTTTACTGCAGCCTCCATACAAAGTATATGGGCGCGGCAGTAAACCGTAGACGCAAAGTAGCGAAACGAACAAACCTAATACATGGTAAGTAGTTTTTTTTTTAAATTTATCGACATGTCTAAACAAAGCGTAAGCGCACGGTCGGCCGACATTAGTACAGCGCGTCGAGCGCGCGAAAGATGCAACGAAAAAACTTCAACTTTAACTTAAAATATTAAGAAATTGGTGCATTTTACAAAAAAATATTTCAAGAAGAAAAACTTCTATGATCCTTTCTCTTAATATTAGCGCTCTAAATTGGTGCCTATCTCTTAAGGCCGAAAAGTTTGTACGAGCCTGAAAAATTTACTAAAAAACGAAAAAATCACGTGTTCCTATTTTAAATTTTATTTTTAAAAAATATTTCTATGTATAATATGTAGTGTTTTTTTAATTCGCAAGTCGCAGAATTCATGAAAAAATAATTTACCGAAGGAACGTTATAAATAACTCAATTTATACAGAAAATATGACGAGTAAAAGTAAAAAAAATGAAATTACGTATTTTTTTTGGAAAATATGGATTTTTGAATTTTTGCAATGAGATGGAACATTATGAATAACACCATCAAATTTATCGGAAAATTTCCTATAAGAATATGTAATATTTAACTTTAGGGCAAAAAGTACTCCGTTCGACTTTAAATATGCGAGATACGGGAGTAAGGATCTCCGACTATATTTAGTCGCAGCTTGTGCCTATGCCTGTCTATTACCGCTCGTTGCGCCGTGTCAGCGGAACTCAGTTTGCTATTAAATGAATGACGTTTGACATAGCGACTCAGTTGCATCATTGAGTAGGTAATAACATAGAGTCCTGGTCACTCAATTTCCTTTAACCGCCAAGTAAGAAGCGAGGAACAAAACAAACCAAAATTACCGAAATGCGCAAAAAGAGTTACCAATCGTCACTCTCGCTTCTCGCTATTATTCAAAATATGAAGGCAAAGCAAAATTTTTAAGCGTGAGTCAAGTTAGCGCTGTTGCGGGAAAGTGTAAAAAGTAAGAAGGGAGGGGGACTGTAGACGAGTTGTTAGGAGTTTTAGAGTTCGGAGATTATTGCCAGGGTTACGATTGGCGAAACTGAAATTGTACTAACATTATAAATCAAATTGTACTAAAATCACTTGAATATTTTTTACATGCTCTAGCAAAAAAAGAAATAAATTTTATTATACATATAAAATATACAAAAAATAAACGGCACCTATAGCATACGCCACATTAGCTATACCCTAGTTTTGGGTTACGGTACTAGATTTATTTAGTATGATGAAATGCGAGCTCGGCCTGCCAGTTCAATCCGAAGAAGAAGACCGCAAGAGACTTTAACACATGTTTTCATGCTGCAGAAACATATCAGTCTTTATCTAACAAATGATGTACTAAAAATCTGAAAACTATGCTAAATCTAGTTCACTTGGCCTTAGGCGGTTTTCTTCTAACCCCCACCCCACAGCATTATTGTATAATTATTTTATATAATTATCTACGCCCTTGGTTAGAGTACCCATACATATTTTCAAAAACCGGCGCCTATGAACGAGTAGATACATATACATTTTAGCATGAATATTACTATTTCAAATATTATTAGAATATATATTTAACTAGTAAATAATTATTATTCTTATAATTTACTGATTATACATTTAATAAAAATAAGTTTCAGTTTCTGGTGCATTCGAATTAGGAACATAATATTATTATACTTCATTTATTAAATTAAAAGTTGTTTCTTTTCCATGATGGTACATTATAAAAATATATTTATTTTAATTAATACAATCTCTTGATGTGTACCACAAATTAGTAAATATAGTAATTTTAAAATAAAAATAAAACATAAATTAATAACTTCTTATCAATTTTGGTGTATTCACCATCTTCAGAGAAATTACAAATGGAAATATATTTATATTTGTAATTTCTCTGAAGATGGTGAATACACCGAAATCGATAAGAAGTTATTAATTTAAGTGTTTTATTTTTATTTTATAATTACTATATTTACTAATTTGTGGTACGCATCAAGAGATTGTATTAATTAAAATAAAAATATTATTATAGTTTATAGAATATTTATTCTACACGATTAAAATTTCCCATGATCGGAATAAATACAATAAATAAAAATTACATCCAATAATGAGTATAATGTAAACAAATCATTATTTGGAAATTTTATTTTTTAATTTATTTCGGAATATAGTGAGATGTTAGACAAATCTAGATTATTAGAAATTTATTATAATTACGACACTTTATTTAATTTAAATAAGTTAAAATAAAGATTGTTTGTCTTAGTGAATGTAAAATGAAAAGGATCAAAATTTCGAACATTACAGGGACAAATATAAAAGTCCAGACTACTAATCAGTGAAGAGTCATTAATAGGATGTTTAATATCTTGTAAAATGTTATAATAAGTAATTGCATGCGTCGTTCCTCTATTGAATCTAAATTTTTCCGATCCTGGCCAGCTATAGATATAAATTCCTTATTTCTACGTGTAGTCACAAACAAACATTAAGTATTTCTAAAATATTTAACTAGCCTTTATACGTAGTTATATAAAATATTTTATAAAATCTATCAAAATCAAATTTCAAATATTGTGCTACACTACTGTCTCTGTGCTTAAAAAGCGTAATGAATTTACCATTTATAAATATATTATATCCTTCATTTCGATACACTATTACTGTATTTGTTTTTCCACATTTAATCACAGGGTTTGGAATATTTTCTCCGGGTTCATCGTCTACTTCACTATCCAAATTCAGGGTGTTGTCTTCAAATCTGAAATTATTTAATGTTTACATTTATTTCAAAAATCGAGTTTAACTCGAAAATTATTTCCTATTTTTAAATCGCACAAAAGTGACTTTTCGCGGTAGGCGATAGGTATATGAGAGACCGTGAGGTGACGCCTGATAAGCGACCTCTATAATACACAGATAAATCGTTATTACACAAATCTGCCAATATTTAATAATATCAGTACCTAATATAAATAACTCTTACCGCAGTTCCATTTTAAAAAGTGTCTTATTATCAGAATTTACAAATTTCACTTTTCCTTTAGTTTCTGATTTTGTATCGAAAGTAATAAATGATCCTGGATGCATTGGTATACTAACAATTAACTCAACATTATTCGGAATTCCGTCTGGAACATGGACTTCAGAGTAAGTTGTTGGAAATCTGAAAAAATATGAAATATATTATTATTTGAAGTAAATTACATGTACCAAGGTGTTAAAAAGTTACAGCAAATTCAACATTCAGCTCAATTATCTAAGAAAGTTGTTAACATTTAGCAACCTCAAAAAGTAGTTAAATACCACGTGACTTACTATCTTAAACACTTTATTTGCATTTCGTATTCTATAAATTTGTAAATCATTAAATTTTAGTACCTAACTAGATTTTAACATGATTGCTTATTCTGGTAAGAGCTTGTAGGCTATTTCTAAAAGGCTAGTAACTTACATATACTTCAAATTTTAATCCGCATTTGTATGGTAATGGACCCCGCCGGTTTATTTCTTTCATTTTATGATGTTAAAGAAGTTGAAGCAATACATAAGTATAAATTTTATTTGAATATATTAAAAATATGTGACGACTAAGGGACCGTTACAATTGTAAAAATATTAAATTCGTTAAATTGTAGCAAGTAAAAATTTAAATAAATAATATCAATTTATGAAAATCAAATTCACATTTGATTTACACCTTGGGTATCAAAGTAGTAATAAACGTTTATATTATTTTCTTGTCGTTAAGTCTCGCTAACAATCCCCAACCTAAGTTGATAATTCCCGTTCAAGGGTATGTGGTGGCATGTTATAAATATGTTTATTCCTCATATGGACAAAATATACATAGAAAGCAACAAAAATTGGAATAATATCAATTTCAGGATATCAGTAACCCGATGAAAATTGTTAACAATTAACACTGTAAAGTTTCACAAAATTTAATTTATTTTTTTATACCGCGATTTCGACTTTTACACTACCGCCAGAAGAATGATGAACGTACACAATAGAATTACTAAACCTATGAATGGATACACTGATTCGGGTATGTGGTGACAAATTATTAGAAGTGGATACAATTGGAAATACCGTTTTTAATATATCAAAGATTTTCCAATAAAGAATAGTAATACCTTTTATGAGTTGTAAGTTTCTCATTGAGTTTAATGGCTTCTATTTCATATTCTTCCCACAAAATTAATTTGTATTGCTTCTTTTTAAATTATATGAAATCTTATTTTGATAAAGACTAGGTATATACAGTATGTGGAGTGCAAGAATTGTGACAAGGTGAATGCAAATATTTTAATATTCTCCGGGTAATCAGAATAATTTTATATTATGTTATCAGTATACGTGTTTTTATATACAAAATAAATACTATTAATACTAGTTATAAAACAATAGGTACGTTCTATCGGTGTCAGATATCTTCCTACTTTCAGTAGTACCTACCTTAATGGTCGTCCTTTTGCGTCAAAAATATTTGAATATTCCTACGAATCATTCCAACTTCAGAGCTGGAAGCGTTGTTAGAAAGATTTGTAGAGGGAGGCTAAATTCAAAATTTTGCTAGCTGACTGTTGCGCGCGCCTTTCTCTCACATTTGTGAATATTTAAATCAGACTGCGCTTAACAAAAATACATCCTTTACGTTTTAAAAAAAATTTAAATATATTTTTATATGATAATAATATCTGTAATATTTGCCTAACAACATTTGGATATCCAAACTAAACATTTAAAGTTGTTACTGAGGGTTCTATTGCTTTAAGAATAATCTTATTATAGTAGGAATATTTATGATACCGATAGAACGTAACTAATATACTATATCCATAAATAATTCATAAACTATGACAGCTACATTGAATATATAGGTTATGTAGCTCACAATTTACTTATTTCACGGCGTTACTTAGCCACTACTGGTTAACTTAATTTTTTAGCAAAGTTGCTAACTTTTTACTTAATGTCAATTTTTGGTAGGTGAGTTAAAAATTTATAATTTAGCAACGTTGCTAGCAAGTAACTTCATTTACCAACTTTCTTAATGAATTTGGCTGACTGTGCGATATACTCGATTACAGATAAAGTCATTTCCTAGCATTGCTACATAATAATCTTCATTTTCAAAACCCTTTTCGTACCCTTGCGAACACCGACGTCTTTATTATATTAGAAGAAAATGTTTCTGTTTTAAACTCTTCGCCGGTGTTCGTTCATTTTTAAACATCTCTTTCCAATCGCCCTTTTACACTCTTCTTTCAATATAGACAACTCCAGATTGTTGCATAGCCTCTGACCACAAAATCTGGGAATTCCTCATTGTCATTACTCATCTTCGGTGCAAACAACTAAGAGCACAGCCATAATGGAGGATTCAGAGCACAAGTGGACCAAGTTCATTTTTCAGAAATTTAATTGTATACATGCAACCAAAAGGTAAATAAATACTTTAAAAACAACATTAAACCAAGTCTTTAGTTTATAGGTCTAACCTACATGTGTTGTTAATGGAGTTGCAAACCTTGATTATTTTCCAAGCTTAAATAAACCAAATACATTAAAGTTTCTCATTAATTTCACTTAGAAATTTTTTAAACAGCACTAAGCAGCAAATCCTACAACTATTACAACAAAATAATGACATTCACCAAACTACACAATTTATTTTCTGTGAACAAAAGCCATGGGTTTTCATGATGTTAACTGAATCCTACATTTTTATTTACTAAAAAAACTGTTAACCGAAACGAATTAAAATCGGTTATCCATGCCGTTTCTTAAATGAAGAGAAAATGCACTGATTTTTAACTTTTTTAAGTGTAATAAATTTTTTACTTTTGACACTAAAAGGTATAAAGATGAAACTGATTATTTTTAAAATTTATAGTATATAAAAAATATTCGTAATCTTATATTTACGTAAAATAACTTTTGTACTGCTTCATTTGTTATAAAAATAACTAACTGCATTTTACATTTTATCACTCTCGCAAAGTTTTTAGACCAAATCGTATTTAAAAAAACTCGCTATAATTTAAACAAATACTAAAGATTGTTATAAAATGGTTCTAGATATCTCATAATAAGATATGATTTGACGCACTTGTATTTTGAATGTTGCTTTTCTCTGGTATGTCACCTTAATTCATTTTTCAAACACTACTAGTTTCTTCTACAAGGATGTAAATTGAATTACCTGATGTGATCTTGCTTTGAAACACTGTCAGTATTCTGTTACTTTTTGTATCATCTTTGTACATAATTTTATACTTACGTCTTGTACTATGTCTTTAAACTGTTTAAGAACATTTGAGAATCGTAATACTATATTTGTTACTTACGTTTGAAGTTGTTTCTCTGTAATTTTATCCAAAGTTTCTCCTGTAAAAATTAGATTGAATATAATATAAGTAGGTACCTAGCACATATTATTTTGTATTGTATTTATTCATATTACTTAATTTTTAATTAAAATTAAAGGTATTAATTTAAACATGTTTTACTTAAGGTAAAAAGTAAAAGTAATTACCTGTATTCACAATGTGAAATAAATAAATTAGTAATAACGGTAAAACACATAAATGTACTTCACTCATTTCTATGTTTTAAACTGTTTATAATTGAGACCATCTTCTGCATTGGAGTTTAACCTATTGATAAGTTAATAGAACAGAGGAAAATAGTAAATAAGGAAAGTATTAATAAAATCGTTTTATATATGTTTTATGTATTTATACAAGTTTATGATTATTTTCAAAATAGCTCAAAGTTGACTCATGTTATGTACTCTCCACGGCAACTTTGACTGCCCTTGAGATGACGTCCGGTAAATTCTCACAACTTTACTACTATGTCATCAGTACTAAAATCTGGGGACCAAAGATTTATTAAATTTAAATTCAAAACGAATTAGATAGTACTTTTTATTTACATATGAAGTCTACAAAATACCAATTTACCGGATGAGGTAGACAATTTTTTGATCTCGTTCAGAAACCCTCCGCAGTCAGTAAAATGATTTTGTAGTTTTGAGAAATATGCTATTTTATATGCTTGGAAAAGAAGGAAATATTTGAATAAATTTTACGAATTCATAAAAGATTTTTGCTTTTATTTATTGATTCCAGTTAAAGAACATTATTTATTTCTGTAACAAATTACAAGTATAACGTTTTTATAAAAAGAAAAAATTACCCGAAGGCGAGTATATAAATCCTTTGAGTAAAAAATGACTTTACTCGAGAGTTGTATACACATTTTTTTGAAAATGTACCAGGGCGATTACTTTTTCACTTATTAGTGTTAAATTTTTTTATTATATTATTATACAAAAAATTACACACTTTAAGAAACGAATGGAAAAAATAATACAAAATGCAGTTTTTAACAGAGGTAGAAAAAATAGGAGCACGAGTATAAAACAGAAATAACAATAATTATTAGGTATTAATATTAAAGCACGTATCTGTAATAGTTTGTATCTGCGAGTAGCAGGCAAAACTTTTTCCAAAATCAATCTTTCTTCCTTTTTCACTAAAAATCAATATGTCACTATAAAGCAATTTATATGTTGGTTGCTATAAATATACTAATTTCTAATTTTGAAAGAATTTTTTATCAATAATAATTGTTATCAAGATTTCAGTGTCACTTTATAAATAAGCACTGGAACAAGATAATAACGATGAAATATTAAAAGAGGGGTTTGCCAGTTTCTCTGGTCGTCATGTACATAACTTTATAGACATAATCGTGATATAAAGCGATGACCCGCGGTGGTTTATCCGTGCGATGGGTGTAGAACGTAATTTCGCGACCATTGATGAAAATGCGAAAGCCTTCTGCTTCGTATATTAGAGTAGTCGTGGTCTTGGCGTTCTTTAGTACAGGATTGGACAATCGAACTCCATCTTCACGCCATTCTAAATTCAGCCGTTTGCTGGTGTTGATAATAAACTCATTTTTCTCAATTCTGGAAAGAATATATTTGCATGATAACTTAAAATAACAATATATTTAATATAATTTGTTTCAAGATATAGTAGACGTATTATGCACAGGGTAGGACGGGTTTCATGGGTGATCGATCAACTAGAATAGAATTATAGCAATTCAAACAATAAGAAACTGTGGCACTTAGACATTCGATAGATGGTCGTCAGGCCAAAACCTAGCCACATTTTTTTATTAATTATGACATAAAGCTACAAACAGTAAATTAAACATTATTGGATAATTCGAGTATGTATTTTAACTCTTAGAAGTTTCTAAGTTTGTAGTAGTTAAATAAGGCTAGTGTATGATAGAGTTTTAGTACAAATTCGTACAGATATATGCATATAATTTTGTTTTTACTATTTGTTTTTTTATACAAAATGTCCGGATATCGAAGGCCACTATTGGGATCATGGAAACTATAAGAGATGCGACTTCGGTTAATTGGGACGTGTGGTGCGACTTTGGGGGGCCATCGTAGGTGTGCTTTTGTTTTGCAAAAAATTCTTATAGATAATGGAAAACTGAATTTGGTGGATTTTTCATTTTGAAATTACTTCAGAACTGTCAGTAATCGAGATAAATGTGCTAAATAAATAGGTTTGTTCGTTCCGCCACCCTGCGTCTACCGCAAACCGCGGCGGTGAAATTTGCTGTTCTTTTCGATTCGCGGTTCACTGTAAAGTCACTAGATTCTGTTCGTTCCGTTTTTCCAGTAACTTGCGGTAAAACGCCGCGGCAGCTGGCGGTGATAATTTTTACAGTGACTCATGACTCGGTGGTAAAAAAATAATCGGCGGTAATGTTCGCGTCTACATATGAAGTGCCAGTATAACAGTGTTTGACAAATAAATATTAGGAAAAAAATGTTATTTTTCAATAAGTATCCTATGTAATGTTTTAGTTTTTGAAATTGAAATACATTTGTAAAATGTATAAATGTCAGTGTCATATGAATTATGATTTGTAATAAGGCAAATTTAAATGATAATAGTAAATAATTAAAATAATTGAAAATGGAATAATATATTTTTACTAAGTATCTTTTATGATTATAATAGTCTGAAGTATCTTCAAAAATAATTTAACGCAAACGGATCGAACAGAAAAATAATTTTTAGTAACTTAAATTATTACCACGGCGATTGGCAGTGAATCGCAAAACGCAGCGACAATTACCGCCGCGTTTTGCGGTAAAACGCAGCATAGCGGAACGAACAAACCTAAAGTCAGATATTTTTTTTGTATATCTAGTGGCACACGAAAATTTTTTTATTCCTACATTTTCGAGATATAATACAAACTTAAATTTTTTAAATATAACCCATATGTGATTTTTTAAAACAAAATACTTATTTTTTCTGTTTCTGTAGTGTTTTTGTATTTTCAATTTTAGTTGAAACCAAAAAAAAAATACAATTGCTTCGTCTGGGAGCTCTAATTTAAAAAATAACATTGAAATAAGTGACGATGTAAGGAATTCTGAAGATATTGTTGATTCTTTAATTAATAAATATCAATTTCATAAACTGATTAAAGAAAATAAAGATTTTTTAAAAATTAATCAACTGACTAAATAGAGCTATAAGTTAGTAGTACTCAATTTTTTTATGATGTATTCGCCAATGTTTTATTGTACAAGTCGCCACCGGTATTTACACAACAATTTAACAAGTCGAAAACAAAAACTACTACTGTTCATTGAAACACTTCTTTTATTGAATGAGACGGTTAACCAATGTTACACATTTTTAACACGGTTGGTTATATTAACAGCCAAAGTAATATGAAAAACAGTCATTTTTTTATTTAATACAATTCGAACTCAAACGTGTCAACTACTAGTGCATTGTCAACTACCAGTGCATTTACTTTAAACGATTTTTAAATATAATTAATAACAATCTTACACACTGGTGAGTGGTTTTAAAGGTTTACCACCCTCCTCCTTAAAAATATTTAATTGAAAGATTTATGTACTGTAAGGAAGCTAGGATCAATTTATATTGTAATGTTTATCAAAACTAAATCTTTTTCTTACCTAGCATCAATATGAATTATATAGATATCGTCCGCTATAAGATTAACGGAGCCTCTAACGCCCGACTTGGTGACTACGCTAATCACAGAACCAGGTTGTAAACGGTTAGCGATAGTCACATTTACAGTACCTCGTGTTCCGTCTGGACCATAGTCTTGCAAGAAATGTACTTGATCCCTGCAACCATAACACAAAACATAAAAATGAAATAATAAAAATGGAAGAATTTTAACTAATTATACAAACTCAGACAAAAAAAAATGTTACCATATTATATGAAATTAGCTTTAGGTTTAGTTTTATTTTAAAAAATGCAAACGTCGCTCGGTTAGTTGCTAGTTCATACATTTGTATAGATATTGAGCGGGTAACATTTTAATGCGTTCGTCAGGTCATTACTGTTGCGAAGAATCGTGGTATACCAGAAATCACAGGAATAATGTTGATGTCATTTAAGTATGAGAGTACATGTAAGTGGTAACATTTTTTGATGGAATTGTTATGATAATATCTTTTTCACTGATCGTGTTTTTATAATCCACAAGAAGAGTACAGTCAAACGCAAAATAAAGATTTATAGATGCAATTCAGAGAAAATATTTGGAGTTAGTAATTGCAATAACACATAATATAATATAAAAAAAAAAACCAATAGTTCAAAGTTTAGCTAAATTTATTTTATGTAGTTACTAATATTAAAACTTGTCGTAATCTATCTCACTAGTATCTGTTATCATATTTATTTATATACAAAATATATTATTTGTGTCAAGCAACGTGAAATAGATGAACAAGAAGTGACGAACAAATCACATTAATTAATTCGTAAACATTTCCTATAATATATAAATCTGATAACTGTCAATAATTAATATTTTTTTAATGGAGTTGGTGTCCATAGTAAATCTCTACATAAAAGTAAAAGTTTGACGTCTATATAAATCTACACCCTGTTACATATTGACGTCAAATTTTGTAGAGCTGTACTTTCAGCTTCCGGGCGTGTCGTAAAAGTAATTCGAGTTAAAGATTTTGCATAGTTTTTTTTTTATATTTAATTTTCAAAATTTACATAGAAGAGCATTTACATTGGTTTTGAGAGCAGCCAACAGTGGCGCTAGCGTTGCTAATGACCGGGATTCGGGAGTATTACCAGAAAATCGAACTAAATAAATCCGATGAACAAGTTTCATGAGATAAAAAAAAACATAATTTGGAAGGTTCTTTACAATAATTTTAATATCCCAGGTTAGCAACATTGACTGACAGATATGTAAACAACCTATAAAAACAATTATTCTTTCATTTTTACAATTTTTCGATTTGAAATAAAATTTAATATCCACCTCGGCACTAAAGTTTCATGTCTTACCACGAATGTGGAATTTAATTATCCAGACCCGTAGGACCGAGGAAAATAAAAGATATGATACATAAAGAACTATTGCTACAAATATTTGAAACGGGTACAGCTATACTTGCCGTCAAATAAGTATGAACTGGAAATTTCTATACTGTTGCCAATTCATATGGGCAATGTTGAAAATGCTAAGTATGACGAAGCTGTAACACCGCAGGGCAAGGGACAGAGTGCGGAAATGGAAAAAAGTTGGGCATCAGTTCATACTCATTTGACGGCGAGTAATATTATTAATGATATAGTTTATCTATTCTATAAATCAAACTTGAAATTTTACTCTTCCAGATATAAGAACAGGGTATAGCATAATTCTACTTACGTGTCATAAACTGAACTTACTCCAACGCATTTTGTCTCATCTGTGAAAATGTTAAAATATTTTATTATTGAACATAAATTTTGACAAAGCTATGTATATGTTTAGTTGCAAAACAATCATGTGTTCTATATTACACGTGAACATTGCCAAACCAATTGAAACAAATACAGCGTGTTTTTTTTTCTAATACTGTTTATTTTCAACATTTGAGAAAAAAAGAATTACTTTTTTCTACTCCCATGCGCGAAGTGGGTAATTCACGTATTTATTTTCATGTGTGAAGTTTGATTTTTTGAACACTGTGCGTGAAGTAAATAATTCAGTTTAAACCCCGGTTTAAACACATCCATTCAATATCAGTATATATACGTAAATTATGTGATGGTAAATGGTCCGAAGAAATAACAACTTCATGAGAAATGTGTAATTAATTTATATAAATAAAATAAATTTTGTAATTCTAAATTTACAACTTTGTGTTAAATATAAATCTAAGTCCAATAAGCATTCAAAAGCAATAAATAAAAAATTTCTAAGCGATCTAATACAAATTTTATGATATTACAGGTTATAGCAATTACAAAATATAAAATTATTATATTTCCTTTTCATTATTTTAAATATTACAAAATGACTTGTGTTTTAACAAAACAAAGCTGTTAAACCCCCGTACCGTTGGTAAACATGGTTACACAAGTCGATAATGCAGAGGCTTTACGTTAAAAGAATGACAATGTGAAGAAAAAATTATATTTTATTGCAAGGTCGTAGAAATAGTATAGTATGTAACACGTGTGTGAAGCCTATTTTACATTCAGGTGGTTTGCAACACTCGCCTTCGGCTCGTGTCGCAATCTTCACCCTTATGTAAAAACTTCAGCTTCACACACTTGCCACATAATATATTAGGCAATCATATCAATGTAATAAATTAATTTTTTCCTCACTAAGGAAACGTTAATAACAAAATATTTTGAAACAGATTTACAAAAAAAAATTAGGCTAGGTATTTTTATCTCTTGTTTTAACAGTCAGTTATAAGAAAAATGTCGCATCGAAAAATTGACCCATGTATAATTTTTACAACTAATGCTATATAATGATAGTTTATTTTTCGTTTTACCTGGCAGTTATGTTAACAGAAATGAAAATACCGGGCCTTAATATTTACCTGCTACAATCAAAGTTAGTATAAGAAGTAACACATTGCATAGAAACACACAGTAATTAAAATTTACTGTTTCACGTATTTTCATAGTTCTTTGTTATATAATTAATAAACAATGCAGAAAGCGACAACTATTCTTATGAACGCAGATAAGAATATTGACTTGCTTAAAACTGAAGCTATATACTAAGTATAAACTTACAAGTTTATATATACTTATCTGAATGACCTTTACCATTATATTTTAAACAGAATAAATTATATTTTTCTGGTAGAATAAAAGAAGTTGTAATTGTATACAGAATTTAGCAGAAATTTATAAATATGACTCTCTTTCTTATTATTATAATTTGCATACAAGAAAACCTGTAGTGAGGGACAAAGAAGTCAACAACTTATGTTTTTGAAAGAAATGTGTATTCTGCTTTTTATAATTTCAAGTCTGGAAATACCATGTACGTATTAGTTATTAGTATAATGTAAACCATGTGTGTGTCTTTTAACACAAGTGCCTTGTACACAGGGATTTAAAAGTATAAATTTCCGAATAATTACCAAAAAAAATTCCGTAAATTACTAAATTTTGTTTACCGTAATTTACCAGAGACATTTTTATACTAAATAAATGTCAATTTACTTTGTTTATACGGTTTTTGTAGATTTGCTGTAAATTTATTTTGTCTTTTTGATAGATTCAGAGATTTTTTTGTACTTTTAAAAGTAAAAGATTGATTTTTTTTCTTTCTCTCACCTGTATTGTCTCATCGTGTCTCTATTGTTTATTAATAAATTTGATCTGGTCACTGAACTCTGTATAGGCATATACTTGTTTTTAATAATTCCACGGTCTGTGCACTGTAAACTTTACATTTTTATTTTATTATTTTTTCTTGTGATCGGTTACTCTATTTTTTCTTCTCATTATTATGCACATATACTATCAGAATGTTAGAGGGCTGAATACAAAAACTGATATATTTTATAATTCTTGTAGCTCATCTGATTATGACTTCATATGTATTTCCGAATCTTGGCTGAATGACAGTGTACTAAACAATGAACTTTTTACACAGAATTATGATGTTCACAGGGCTGACAGAGATGTATCTAGGAGTGATCGGAAACGTGGAGGAGGTGTGTTGTGCGCTGTTAACACAAAATATAAAAGTAATCGAATTCCTATTACTTTACATCCTGATTGTACTACTGATCTGGTATGTGTTAAGATTTTCGTTAGTTCAAATACGTTTATGTACTTTATTGTCCTCCACCTATTTCTGTTGAACAAATGAGATGTACATTCGAATCACTTGAATCTTTTTTACCACTTCTTAATAATAACTTCATAATTATTGGTGATTTAAACATTACTAAATTAATAAATTTTATGAGAAGTGGATACTGTGATAACATTATTTCCACCTTTGTAAATTTTACATCATATTTAAATTGTGCTCAGTATAATGTTATTACTAACTCTCATGACCGAATTCTTGATGTAGTACTGTCCAACGTGAATTGTTCAGTTTTACCTAATTTTGATCCTTTTGTTGATGAGGACCTACATCACCCGACTTTAAGTATTGAAATAAAATTCCCTGCAATAGGTAGAATATTTACTAATTCGTATAACTCTAATGAATCATGTTATAATTTCCGTTTAGCCAATTTCGATTTATTATACTCTTCATTATTACATGCAGATTGGCAGTCTGTTTTCATACAACAAGATGTGGATGTGGCATTTAATCTATTTTATAGTATAGTATACGGGATCATGGATAATTGTATACCCAAAATAAATAAGAAACGAAGCTCCTATCCACCTTGCTTCACAACCCAAATTATTAAAAATATTAAATTAAAGGAAAACTTTCACACGTTATACAAAAGGCATAAGGATGAAACCCATCTAACGGAATTTCGTCGTTTACGGACTCTGATAAAAAAGGACATCAACTCAGCATATGCGAAATACATGACCAATGTAGAGAAGTCTATTGTTGCTGATCCAGCAAAACTTTGGTCCCATATTAATAGTAAACGGCGAAGTTCACGTATTCCTGGACGTATGCATTTGAATGGTGAACATAATTATAACAGCACACAGGATATTGTACAAGGTTTTGCGAATTTTTTTAGTAGTGTATACACTAATAATTCTGACCCATCCGTACCCAATTTAAAAGTACCCAATAATTACGACTGTATATACATATCGTACATTACTGAAGATGATATTGTTAATGCCATTAAAAAACTTAAACCTTCCCGAAATCCCGGTCCTGATAACATTCCCTCTTATATAATCAAAGGCTGTTGTGAATGCTTTCTAGCTCCCTTACATTATTTATTTAATTTGTCATTAAGTAATCAAAAATTCCCTACATCTTTAAAAACTTCTTTTATCTGTCCAATACTTAAATCTGGTGATAAAACAAACATTGTAAATTATAGACCAATTCCCATTTTGTCTAATATTTCTAAAGTTTTTGAGTCGATTATTTATAACTATATTTATAATTCAGTTTCCCGTAGTATTACTCCTTGTCAACATGGATTTACAAAAGGCAGATCAACTACAACTAATTTAATAAATTTTACTGAGTACACATTGAATTCGTTACTTGACAATGCACAGGTGGATGTAGTGTATACTGATTTTACGAAAGCGTTTGATCGTATAGATCATAGTATTCTCATAGAAAAACTTAATTCTAATTTCAATTTTTCATCAAATCTCATTCAGATCCTGTCATCATATTTACAATCTCGCGAGATGCGTGTTCATTATAATAACTTTAATTCTAATTCATATTTTGCAACCTCAGGAGTACCTCAAGGCTCGAACTTAGGCCCTTTACTGTTTCTACTTTTCATTAATGACATTGTCGATTCTGTCAAGCATTCTGAAATATTACTCTATGCAGATGACTTAAAGATTTTTAGAACTATAAATTCATTTAATGATTACACACTCTTACAAAAAGATATTGATAGTCTTATGAATTGGTGTAAATCCTCCAACTTATTTTTCAATTTTAGTAAGTGCAAAATAATGAGCTATCTTGTTAAAAAATTTGTTTATTCTTATCATTATAATATGGAAGGTAATATTTTAGATCGAGTTACACAGTTTAAGGACCTGGGTGTTATTTTTGATGAGAAAATGTCTTTCAATGACCACATTATCTATATAGTTAAATCTTCCTATAAAAATTTAGGATTCATTATACGAAACAGTAGCTCTTTCAAAAATATATGTACAATAAAAAGTCTATATTATGCATTTGTTAGGTCTAAACTGGAATACTGTATGCAGGTTTGGAATCCAATTTATGCTAAGTATATCTCTGATGTAGAATCTATACAAAGAAAATTTTTAAAATACTGTTACTTCAGATCTTGCAAACAGTATCCCAGTTACGACTATGACTACAATGACTTATTGCGCGAGATAAATATTTTGAGTCTAGTCTCCCGTCGTAAACTACAAAGCTGTTTGCACCTACATAAACTACTGAGTGGTCTAATTGATGATCCTGTTTCTCTTGCTTTAATACCAATAAATGTTCCTCGCGTTACGTGCAGGAAAAACTACCTTTCAAATGTAATTATGCAAGGACCAATTACGAATTAAAGTCTCCATTACGACAACTTTTTAGTATATTTAATGACTTAATTCATGACTGTAACACGGATGTAGACATATTTACTGATTCTTTAAATAAATTTAAAAAAAATATCTATAATCTATTAATCTAAGATGTAGTTTAATTTATTGTTTGATACGTATTGTTTATTGTATACTTTTTTTATTCTATTTTCTATTTGTCTATTTGTACCATTTGTAAATTTGTATATTTTGTAAAATCGTCCTGTAATTGGGATCTTAGATCCTGTTGGATAGATTCAGTAATAAATAATAAATAAATACTTACCTACATCATAATATTTTTTTTTCTACAAATATATTAAAAGTGGGCTTTTTAATGTTTTTTTTAGCGTTAAAATCTCATTTTATGACACCAGTGTTAAAAGTGACAGATCATTGTTACTTTTGACACTAGTGTTAAAAATGAATGTCAAAAAATTATTAGAAATACAAATTTAAATTAAAAATAGTGTTTGTAGAAGAAATAGTGTTAGATATACGTGTTAAAAGTAATTTTATTTTGTTCAAAGGTTTGGATCACTCCGCTTCGCGTCGTGTTCCAAACTTCCTTCTCACAAAATAAAATGGCACTTTTAACACATATCATAAATAACTATTTATTTACATAGATATTGCTGAGTGTGCCAATCTGCTTTGTACACCGATTTCAGTAATGATGATGACATATTTGTACCGTCCAGGCGATTACCAGGTGTCACTTTACGGGCACTTATTGCTGGCGTGGAGAATGCATTCACATAGGTAGGTAGTTCTTTTAATTTTCTTGTTTAATGTTTGACAAAATATTACATATTTTATAAAGTTCGCGGATCATGAAAATGAACAAATGCGAATCAATTTCCTTGTTCTTATGACATTTGAATTATTGCTGTCAAAAAATCGCATTGTACTTTCTTCGTTTTGATGAACCCCTAACTGAACAAGGCGTTGATGAACGTTTCTGCAACCAGTCATTAATCATTAATATTATGTGTAATACAGTACTGTGATTCAACGTCCAACGTTGTTTTCGTAATATATAGGCATACAGTATATTTATAACAAAATATAGTCTTGAAAGTTTATACTAGTAAGGGACAAATTTGTGTCTTTTGAATACTGTCATCTGATATTTCAATACCTAATAGAAAATTCACCACGGATACACAAATTTAGGTTATATTTTTAATTTTTTTAATACAATTGTCTTAAATGACTCTCAGGCTTCCAGCACGAGCCTACTCGTCCTGTAAAAGATAACTTTCCTAATAGACCTATAACGTAAATAGTGCTGTTGATTTTGAACAAAATGGAATTCGAAAATTCAGTTGAAAATAATTCGAAATTTGAAAATTCGATTTTCAAATTTTAATCTAAATTCGAATTTTCGAATTTTGAACTTTTATAAAATTCGAATTTCATACACATTCAAAATTCCAATTTCGTGTATTTACGAAGTTATAATTACATATTTTCAAGTGTAAGTTAATTGGCATTTATTGCAATTTGCTTTGTCATTATTAATTTCAGAAAAAATATTTCCAAATTGTCGCGGTGACATGTTAATTAATTATATTTTACTTTCTACAAATCAGCGACAAATCTCAGTGTTTGAACTCAGAGCGCAAGTTTAAACAATTCATGTCACTGTAAAACACGAATAAATAAACGACGGCATCAACTATCGAATTACAAAATTCGAAAAATATTCCGAATTTCGACTTCGAAAAAGTATAAAGCTTATTTTTCGAATTTCGAATATTTTAAAATTCGCAAATTCGAATTTTGTCAACAGCACTAAACGTAAGTTACTATTATTTTATTACAAATTATTTATTTATTATAAATCAAAAAATTATTTCGGAACCTGTTATTCCCAGTAGGTAGTGTTTCTTCTTGCGAATGATAAATTCCAATAGTAATTTCTAAGTCTTAAAATTACTATATTACATGTGCAATAAATACATTTTTTACTTTAATAATAATAATAATAACATTTAATTTCTCTGCATAATAATTTATTTAAATACAAGAAAAATATTTAGTAAATCTTATAGATACATATATTATAAATGCAATAAATAACAGAAAATAAAAAATAAATTCAATCATATTATACCGTATCTAAGATATATTTTCAAAAAATAAATTTGTTTTTTCTAGCTGATGTTAAAGTGTACCTTTATCCAGTAGTTAAAGTAGCACTTTAACTACAAGATTAGATAAAGTCGTATTTTAACAGCAAGGGCGGTAAAATACTTTAATTCTTATTTTTTACATACAAAATCCATAATAACCCACATAGGTACACATAATTGATGGTATTTTAAAATTGTGTTTCTTTGTAGTGTTTTTTATTTTATAACATCTGCAAAAAAATTGAATTTCATACACGACGATAAAATTAAATAAATTAGCGACTCGCAAAAAATAATTCACTCGCGAAATCTTGATTTAAACTTTCCGTTTGTCGATAAAATATAATTTTATCTATTTCTTTCTTTACAATTAAGGGAAGCATTTAAATTATTTCTGAGAACAAATTTTCATCATCGGAATAATAACAAAAAAGTTGTAACTATTATATACATTAATAGAAATTGTTTAATTTTTAATACTGCAAGGTTATGTACTATTTGTCCCAATAAAATTGAAAACGTCCAGAACTTCCGTATCTTTTACATATAATTTTGTTTATAATGAAGTATTTACTTAACATAAGTACTGATGGACCAGAAAAGGTACAGTTTTGACAGCTTTTGGATTTACGTTTGAAGAGAAAAGTGTTGATTAATAAGTGTCACCATAAAAAAAATAAATACTCATATAAAAAAAGAATATTGCATATATTTTTAAAAGTAGTCTCAGTACATATTTTAATACTATAAATTAAAATTTCTGAAAATTGTTTATTATGAAGCAGCAGGTAAGGGATTATCCTCCAGCACTGTAGTAAGGTACATAACTTTGTAGATGAAGTCATGCTGCAGATTGATAACTTTTGGTGGACGGTTTGTTCTGTGCTTGTAGAAAACGACCTCACGACCATTGATAAAAATCCGGAAACCCTCCAGTTCGTAAACTAAGGTCGTGGTCGTCTTGGCACCACTCAAAACGGGATTTGGGAGAGTTAGCATGTCGACGTTCCAAGCTTCGGCGAGATGTGTACTGGTGGCCACGACGAGTTGATTTTCAACGAGAATGGGGTGCTTTTTAATTCTGTAAAATGTTCAGTGAGGTTTAAATGGTTGATTTAAATAATGTTATATGTTTAATTTAAAAAAATCATTTTAGTCACAAATTAATAGATCAACATAAATCTTCGCATAGCCACTAATTACTAATGGCAGTTCAGATAACTTTACAAAAAATAATTGTACGTCTAGTGCTGGTGTTGCGATCCGAGAACTTTTTAATCCTCCCTCGTACAGTAAATAATTCCTATAGAAATCAGATCAATAAAAATAGAGAACGTGTCCTCAACCATGTATGAGATACATCAGGAATTAAATGGTTAAACTTTATATTAAATGAAGTATTGAGAACGACGTACGATGTGTACATAATGCTAGATATTTATTATTTCTTATACGTCTTGTACATCTGTATACTATCTACCTGGCATCAACATGAATAACGTAGATGTCGTCAGATATAAGATTAACGTTTCCTCGAGCATCTGATTTCGTGACAACGCTAACCACTGCACCAGGTCTCATCGGTTGGGCCATGGTTACGTTCACAGGCCCGCGAATTCCTTTTGGTCCAAAATCTTGAAAATTGAATCCGTGATCGCTGAAAAAGTATATTAATTCAAATATTTAAACAAAATATATAAAAAATTTACAAGCAAAAAATTTACTGAGCAAAGTTAAAGTTTTCAGAATGATATGACGTGTAATACCAAATATATTAGAAATGTAAAGCCAAAGATATAATTTTATGAACAGATTTGTATAGGTGAAGAAGTACAACAAGTATTAAAATATCTTAACTCATACATACATTGATCCTCATGGTTAAGATTTTGTTTAGCATCTATTTGAACAAAATAATTTAGATTAATTAATAGAAGAAGATGCAACTACTTATTGTTACTGTTTTGTTTAAAATACTATTTTGTTAAATAAGTTTATAACAAAAATTAAATAATACTTTTACTACATAAATTAAACTTACGTATCATGATCTGTATTCCTTTGACATTTGTCCCCTTCTAAAAGAATAAAAATTTAAATATTAATATGGAATTCATAAATAGAATCAATTATTATTTACCTATAGCTGCAAATACTGAAGGGAAAATAAATAGTTTCAATAAATATATTAAGCATAGTTTTGAGTACATTTTACAAATTTTAAATGTTATTAATAAATATCTACACTCTCTCCTTGTAGAAGTCAACTAATTTGATTTAAGTATTTGCGATAATATTTATATACAAATCTTGATGACCTTTCCCATTATAATTTAATAATAAAAAATAAAACCAGATTCTTATAAATGGTAATTTTCAACAATGACTTGTTTTATTTAAAAAGAGGAATAACAAAACTAGGGTGAATGCAACAGTTGTAAAATAAATATGGCTTATTTTTACCTTCCCTCACCTTTAGGTAAGGAAGCTATTGCCTTTGGTCAAAAAATTCGGTGGTGAGTTTTTAATGAATAAGCACGTTTAAAAGACCCTAGAATACGATTCTACTATTTTTACGATAATGTATGTATGTATGAATGTGTGTGTATGTGTATGTGTGTGTATGTGTGTGTGTGTGGTGTGTGTGTGTGTGTAACAAAATTTTCGTCTACGATAACTCTAATACTACAATTCCAAAAATTTGAATTCTTTCGTATTCCTCTTCGTTGCATCCATATGAAGAGCTGAATAGATCTTGGTAATAATTGGTCACCCGGAAGTACCCTCATTTGAAGATTTTAATAGTTTTTCTTGAAAAAATGATCTTAAATATCATTTTTTCACATTTAATGTTTTAAATATTAAAGAACATTGTATTCTCTATACGATTTAACTGCATTATTCCATATTAAATGGATACAGAGTTAGAAAATTATAAAGAAATTAAATTTTATAAATTAGCTAGCTATGCTAGAAACAGTTACTATATTAAGAAAATTCTGATTAAAAGATGTCAGTGTTAATTGACATATACATAGTACATTTGTATTATAAATTTACTCGAGATATAAGATCTTTTTGCTCGGAACTTTCTGTATGGAATTTTCATAAAATACAACTGTCGAAAGGTAATGTACATATAAGAAATTTAGAATCTTTTGCAAGAAACTTTCTGTATGGATTTTATAGAATATACATAGGCATTTACGAAAATTCTACCGGTAGATACCGCATCTACCGACTGTGTTCGAAAACACGAGTGGTAAAAAGTTACCATGTTCGAAAATTGTACAATATCTACCAGATTCATGAAGAATCTAATTTAAAAAAAGGTAGTGATCAAAGCGAAGCGCGCGCGTTGAAAGTGGAAATGTGTTCAAAGTAGGACTCTGCTCAGTTTGTTAACTACATCAAATTTGTAACCTGTTTCAAATTTTCAAATATTTTACAGGTTATGGATCTACCCTGTTTACCACTTGCGTTCTTAAAATATCGATTCCGGTAGCTATAACTTGATAAACAGCTGTTTACCGGTAACAGTTCACCGGCAGAATTTTCGTAAATGCCTCATATAACTGACGGAAGATAATGTGTTGGCCACATCAAATTTTTTATAAATATATTTATTCAAATATTTTAATCGAATCGATTGCCATAGCTTAAGGGTGTATACCTTAGGTATTTTTAAGTAGAAATTATATTACACTTATGTCCGATACTTAATATTAGAGGAGTTATGAACAATATTATATTTGACAGAGCAGGTCTCTAACTTTAAGTTGTATATTTTATTTTGCATTCTTTTATTAATTCGATAACTAGTCATTACTAGTCTTATTATTTGATTGGTATTAGTTATTTTATTACTCGTAATTTGACATGGAATTTGCTGCATAATATCTTAAATTTAGAAACAATTACGTGACACGAACGTAACCCATCGGGCGTGAATTCCAAAATAAAATCGTGAGCTTGAGTGACCGTGAAGCAAACATAAAAAGTCGTGAGTGATTGGTCGTGATTATATTTTTAGTTTCGTGAGCGTGCATGATCGTGAAGAAAAAATTACTCACGCGCCCAGCTCTAGGAAAAATGTTCTCCGAAACGTCAAATTTTTGTAATAAAATTGACATATGTCTTTTTGTCATAATTATTTGGAACCTACGGATTACTTCTTTTTTATTTCTAAATAAGAAAACAGTGAAATATTTAAGAATACTAATTATAATTTCTGTTTTAAATTACCTTAAATTAAATACCACCATATAGGTACAAGTAGTAAGCCTACACAGATATCATCGTAAATACTAAATAAGTCAAAATCCATCTATACCTCTCCTACCTACGGTGAACAGCGGCGAGACGGTGAGAGATGAAGTGCCACTGTAGTCTATCTTTATAATAAAAATATTTAAACATTATTTCGGAATAATTTAGTTATTTGCAATGGATTTTTTTTTGGAGAAGCGATATGATGACGTGATAGCTGGGGATTTACAGCTACCGTTATGACACTATCTCGCTTGGGCCATGGTGACATCACTATACGTCTTCTCCTAAACTTTAATAATTTATTTCTCGTAAACTACAAATAACTTATTGATTTAAAAATAATGGGAATTTTTTTGTATAGTTATTATATGTAAAAATGAATATTTAGTCACACCTCATTTGTTGTTTAATTTGACGTTTTTGTAATTTGGTCTTCTGTTTTCTTTTTTTTGCCGAACTTTTGTTACAATAAATATATATTTTTTTTATTGTTTACTGCAGTGCCACTGCTAATGATAAATATAAAGCCGACGGGTTTTAATGATTATAAATTAATGATGATAAATTCCAACTCTAACAACCATTCGTTGTCAATCATGCTTGAGCGAGATTTGAATCCAAGACATTTGGATTGCGAAGCGCCTACGTTTTCATACTCTATTCCGATCAGCAATTAATGTTATTATTTATTATTCTGTACTTGATTTATACAAAACAATGAAAGAAGGCTTCTTTTTTGGTGAATGTTACTATATACAATAATCCGTTATATAGCTTGGTACTTTTAAAATTTGCTCTTCTACAATATTAGAGAATTACTCCCAAACTTCTCACAACACGGTGCATATTTACATATTAATATATCGTAGTATAGTGAATAATCAAGACTAAAACTATGGGGGAAATTTCCGAGTTTATCTTTTCTTGTGGAGTTTAACCTTTTGATTTGATAAGTTAAAGTTAAAATACTACATAATTGTAAATAAGGAAAGTAACAAAAATCTGTATATGCTTTATAATTTTATAAAAATATAAAATATCCAATTTTCAAAATATGTAATACAATAGCGATCCTTGTGGTTTGACCTACCCTGTTCCAACTTTGAGTGCTGGTGAGGTGACATCTTGTAAACACTCGCAACAGTACAAATGTATCGACGTTACCAAAATCTGCGAATAAAATTAAATTGACATACATATAACAATAGGTAATAAGCCGAAATAATATATTATTTATATTTATTAATTTTTTGTGTTTTAAACTGCGAATAGAGGTAAAAACATGAGCAGTTAATAAATAAAAGTAGTATGAACAGAAAGATAAAATTTAAATATATAATATATAGTAGTGCAGGAAAAACTGCTAATGCGTAAGTGTTCATTTAATAAGATAATAAAAATAGTTGATATTATGTCGAGATAGTATAGAAGGTGATGCCGATCTCGCCGTCGGCACTTGATTATGGCGGGTTTTCTGACGCTTTTATTACTGCAACCATCAATGCTCCTAGGTGGAACACAAAACGAATAATTTTTGGACGAGAGCAATGGAAAATAAGTCTTACTTACTTACTTAATCTCGAGCCCTTCTACCTTTGCAGGTGTAGGAAAATAAGTCTGCGATTTTATAATATTAATTGCCAATAGAATTGAGATTTACGCACTTCTTTTTAGAGTACATATCTAGAATTTGTAATACCGGAGCAAATTTTAAAACCGGAATTTAATATTTAATTTTCCGGATACCGATATTTATTTTTATTTAGGTACCTATATAAAATATCATTGAAATGTAATTCCTTGTACATTTTTTGGACGATCAGGTTTTTTATGTGTTTACCGATGGAAACCAAGACAGTAGGTTTCATTTACCGATCAAAATTTGGTTGCCAAAATAATATAGGTAGTAATTCATACAAAAAGGCCACGGGCGGTAACTGCATAAATAATTTGTACATTACTTTAGCAGCAGCATTGGAATAAATACAAATCATAGTTGTCTGTAGCAAAACAACTACTCAAGTGTTAATTTTAACAATGTTTTTTAAATTTTATTTTCTCGGCTTTTCAACTTTTATAGTTATAGCCATATTAAATACTTTATTGTTTTATATTTTATTACACAATAATATTTATTGCTTAGTAGAAAGAAATAAGAGTATCAATATTTTTATTCGCTTTTTGTACCTGACAATTTGCATATAATTTTCTAAAAAAAATCACACTGAACTAAATATATATATATATATATATATATATATATATATATATATATATATATATATATATACATATTGCAGATACTGAATATTAAAGAAAACACATCCTAATTCGATTCAAATACCAAAAACACCAGTACTTATTTAAAAATACTGGTAAAAAATACCGTAAAATTTTCGTTGGTATCCTCGTATACCGGCATTGCAAACTCTAATTCTTTAGCTTATGCTTGACGCTTCTTTGTTAACGTCTAGTTTGAAAAGTTGGTTTATAATCATATTGGTATTAATTATTCTTACTTAATTCTAGTAGAATTTGAAATCCTGTAGAATTTAAAGTTACAAAATCGAGGCCCAGAACATAATAGAGAAGATACTAAAGATGAAAGGACCGTCGATATAAGAAGTAAGAAGATCGCAAGGAACATTAGGAAGTGGATACGAGTAATATAAGAGTATTTGATTTATATATTTACTTCACAGTAGAAGGGTTACCGGTTATATAGGTTGTTCAGTTACAATAATATTAATAAAAAAATTCTGGTAGTGGTTTTCCAAATAACTATGCAACTTTTATATTATAACGGAGGGTATGTTAATATCGATAAAACATTGTACACCAATGTATTTTATTTTTCCATCAAATGAATAATAATGTGACGTCAAATTTCCAAGAGAGATACTACTTACCCGCTGGGAGACAGAAATACTCGTAGTAATAAAGTGAATTTGACGTTAATGTAGAAGCACCTAAAAGTCAAATAAAGATAAACATAAACTGACCATGCTTTTTTGTTTATTATGCATATTTTTAAATTTTGACCGAATATATTTATATCAGTTACCTATAAAATCTGCAAGGAAAAGTATAGCAAAATTGGTATGTAGTATCACCCAATAATATGTATAAAAATATTGTATAGGCATAATTTAATGATCTTAGTTTGTACATATTATCAATTTTACAAAATACAAATTGTCGGAACTATGTACATATATGAGGTGTGTAAATAAAGTGATGAGACTGGTAGCAGATCACACACCTGGCAACATTGTGCGTCTCCCCTTCACAGGGGGTGCACTCCAACATTTTAGATGAGTCTAGCCGTCACGCCGGCAGCACGATGTATATTTCAAGCGCCCGCAAAAACCGGGTTTTTAAAATAAGTTTTAGAAAAGTATAAGGGCTCGAGTTTTGTGCGTAAGGTAATGTTTTCGTCAGGAGTTTTATTAAAATTTCTAAAAAATGAGTCTAATTTTCCACTCGGAAGACATCGTGAATCTTCGGGGGGGCTTTCCCGCCGTGTTGTTTATGCTCTTGTCAACATCTTATGTATCCTCAATACCTCAATGTGAGTAGCGAGTTGCTCGTGCCCACAGGTGGAGTGGGAGAGCTTTTTTTGTAGATTGATTTTTTTGGCTGCGTCACTAAAGCGAAATTACGAGCAATGATGTGCGATCAACTTCTGTTTGAAACTTGGGTACAACGCGACTGACATAACTTGAACAGGCCTAGGGGCATACTGATTTGTCAAGAGCCTTAATGGTACATAGCATTCTACGACGGTAGGGATGAGCCACTGTCTGGAAGGCCCATCGTCGATAAATGACGAAAATGTGAAACTAATCGGAGACTTTGTGGTGGGGCCTGATTGTCGGTTAACTGTAAGATTGATCGGAGACTAGCTGAATTTGAACCATACCACCGTGCATAAAGTTCTGCCCAATGAACTGGAGTTGAAAAAAATCTCACTCCTCAACAAAAAAAAAAAAAAATCCTGTGGATCCCTGGACTTCTTATTCCCCTGACCTGAGTCCCTGTGACTTCTCTCTTTCCGAGATTGACAAATCACACTAGAAGACATTAAAACTGCCATAATCAACAAACTTAAGACAATTTCAGTATCCCAGAAGAATGCAAAAATCGTCTTCATCAATGCAAAGCAATTACTTTGAGGGAGACATTTTGGAATTGTAATTTTAATCGAATAAAAAAAATATAAAAATTCAGTCTCATGACTTTATTTACACACCTCGTATATTATTCAGCTGCAGGTACAGGACCCTAAGAATTATCTTTGAGCACTGTAGTAATGTATATTATCTTGTAGACGAAGTCATATTGCAGGTTGATTACTTTTGGGGGACGTTCTGTTCTGTGCGTGTAGAAAGCGACCTCACGACCGTTAATGAAAATACGGAAACCCTCCTTTTCGTAAACCAGTGTCGTGGTAGTCTTGGCACCACTTAAAACGGGATTTGGGAGAGTAAGCCCATTCGTGGTCCAAACCTTGTTGAGGTATGTACTGGTGGCCACAATGAGTTGTTTTTCAATGAGCCCGGGGAGCGGTTTAATTCTGTAAAATAGAATGTTCGTAATGGATGATCTTAATAACGTTGTACAAGGTGTTATTTTTTTGAGGATATACATAAACATTTCGATCTGTTGATTCTCAATTGAAAATAATTTTTCCAAAATTCGAAAAAAAAATATTCCTATTATTTATTTAATTCTTAAAGTATACATTGCTAGTGCCACTGGCCGATACGAAATTTTTAGTAAAAAATGAATTATCTAATTGCGTAACCGGTGCTGAATAGCAAATAAATTAATTCGTTATTTGTAATAATATTTCGTACCGGCCAGTGGCACTAAATTTGTACAATTCAAGTATTAAATAAATAATATGGAATAATTCTCTGAATTTTTTGTTAAGAATCAGCACATCAAAATGAATAAAACCCTAAAAAAATTACCCATTTTTTAACATTCTGTATATGTCGGAGATCGTTAAATATAGGCTTGGCTTTAGTTCCTTCAAAACCAGGTTTTCAGGGATCAATTTGCCCTGTAAAAGTATTATAAGCCAACACTTTTTACCTCTCGCGAAGAGAGGTATTGAATTCATGCTAAAACTCGCATATCCAGATTCCAGTGAATAAGCACGTTTTAAGGTCCCTAGAATCCGATTATAACATTTTTACGATGATGTCCGTGTGTGTGTGTCAAATACTATAAGACATTTTTAACTACGGGTTTCTCAATCTAACAATAATAGGAAGAGTTGATTAAGTTTTGGTAACAATTGGACAACCGGAAGTAGTAGTATGTAAATACTTATATTAAAGAACGTTAAATTTTTTATTCAATAAACATAAGTTCATTATTATATCTTCCATAGATTTAGAGATAAAGAAATGTATATAAAATAATTTAATGTAAAAAATCTCAGACCAAACTACGTCTAGGTAAGAAATTCAAATGCTTGTAATTGACACATAAATATCACTGTCAAAAATATTTGTACATCATTATGAAGATTATGAAAATAAAAAAAAGTCAACAACGCAAAAGAATATGCGTAAAAAAGAATATAAAAGGAATTTGCGAAAAAATGACGATTATAAAGAAAATAAAAAGGAAAGTAGAAAAAGAAAATTTCAGGATATTGAATATACAGAAAATGTATGTAATGTACATAATTTATATTAAAATATCCCAGAGATTTTGCAAATATATGTCAGAATTATTTTGTAGTGAGACATTAATATATGTATTTGTATTTAAAAATATTTTGTTTTATGCGTCCAACCAGGTAAAATATCTGGCGAGAGGTTATGTGCTGGCCACATCAGATTTTTTTTTAAATGTTTATTTATTTGCTTAGCGTACAAATACACTAGGTTGCAAAAAATCGCGTAACATATATTTTGCTGTATTGAGTCGATCTCGAAAATGCTAAAATTAACTGAATTTCAAATACATATTTGGTTTTTGTTTCATTTTTCTGGAATATATTTGTAATTTAATATTTAATAGCAGGTAAGTTAAACATAATGGAAAACTTTCTGTACAATAGTAATGACTACTACGTCTGGTGTTGTTCTCTATGTTTTAGGCCGCGAACATTTCAATCCACTTTCGTACAAGGAACATTGTAGAAATATAAAACGTATCCTTAACCATACACCATACCTATATTGAATAAATTGTTATTGAGATTGATGCACCAGTACTTATAGATAATGCTGGACTTTTACTATTCGTCATTTGGATTTCTGTATGTTATCTACCTGGCATCAACATGAATAACGTAGATGTCCTCAGAGATGAGATTAACGCTTCCTCGAGCGTCCGCTTTCGTTACAACGCTAACCACTGCACCAGGTCTCATAGGATGAGCCATAGTTACATTCACTGGACCGCGAATTCCTTCTGGTCCGAAATCTTGAAGATAAAATCCGTGATCACTGAAAAACATTTATAAAAAACAGTTAAATTGTTCTATTTGAATTTGTTATATAGCGAATACAATGTTATTAAAAAAAAAAATGCTGTAGTATATATAGTGCCTATGAATGATAAGAGGATAGCTCTAATTACAAAACTTGTTCAGAATTGAAAACTTCACAATATGAGATTAAAATCAATTGCAGGTTTCCTTTATTATTATTTATTTTTTATGGATTTTTCAGCATCTTTCAAAGTGCCATGAATGATGTTTTTATCTCCCGCTACCCTTGGTAAGGGAGGTATAGGGATCGTGGTAAAAATCGCATATCGAGATTTTGGTAAATGATCACGTTTTGAGGTCCCTAGAATCCAATTTTAATATTTTCACAATGATGTGTGTGTGTGTGTGTGTGTGTGTGTGTGTGTGTGTGTGTGTGTGTGTGTGTGTGTGTGTTTGTGTTTGTGTGTGTGTGTGTGTGTGTGTGTGTGTGTGTGTATGTATGTATGTATGTGTGTGTGTATGTGTGTGTATGTGTGTGTGTGTGTGTGTGTGTGTGTGTGTGTGTGTGTATGCATGTGTGTGTGTATGTGGATCCTCTACTCTAACTCAAATACTATCATTCAGAAAATGGCATTTTACTAAAAGCTCAAAATAGTTTTTCTTCGAAAAATATCTTTAAATGTTATTTTTTCGAGATTAATATTTTAAAAAATAAATATTAATAAATTCTCTATAGATTTGCATTAATACTTTTTCTATATATTTTATGGATAAATGTATAAAATTATCTATAATTTAAATCTCAGAGCAAACAAACAAACAAAACGCAGTTATTCAAATGTATGTAACTGACAGATAAATGTCACTATCAATGAACTAATCATTTCAAAATAATATTAGTAAGGTTTTAAAAAGAAAAAAGTAAATAGAACAATAGAAAAGGAATTCAATACAGTTTCCAGTAAGTTAATATATGTAGGTACATAATATGTATTTAGATTAATAAAAATTAACGATTCACAAAAATGTTTAAGCTAATCCTAATTTTTGGATTAGTAAATCGCGGTATTTAAAATTTAATCTTCATTTTATTATAGCTCCGGTGGCTCAATGGTTAGAGCAACGCCTCATGTGATGAGTGCCCTCGGGGCTATGGGTTCGAATCTCACTAAGGCATGGATGTGTGGAATGTGAACCCACTCTTTAATTGGGATTTAATCCCGTTGAGGGGTTGAAAAAAAGGTAGTTACTTGGATTAGATTAGACTGTATTTTAAGAAATACACTGTCAAAATTTGAGTAAAATTCGTTAATCCAAAAACAAGGATTAGCTTAATCTTTTTTGTGACTCGGACTGTAAATGGCGGGAGGTATTGTGTTGGCCACACCAGATTTTTTGGTTATTAGATTTGTCAAATAAACGTGACATAAGACTAACTTGTTCCATGACACACTGATATATGCTGTATTTTTTCGTAAAATAAAATAAAACGCCGATGAATTTTAATTATCATATTGTAACGCAGGAACCTTCGACCAGCGTGTGTTGACGACGCCTCTGATCGAAGCATCTGGAGGGTGAGCGGAGACTACTCGGAAAGCGATAAGGTAGTTCCGCTCGGTGCAGGCGGGCGATGTAAGCGGACAACTGTGTAAACAGAGGGGAGGTAAGTGAAATTACCCGCGCATTTTTATACCGTTCAGGACGTTGCTGGAATGTTGCTGAAAGTGTGAGGACAGCTATATGATCGACGTAGCTGTGCCCCAATCAGTTAGCTAGTGGAAGACAGACATTTCCGTTAAATAAATAGTGACATAAATAAAAAAATAAATCACGTAGACAGTATGCAACTTTCTGCAATCGACCAGAGGTCTACGGTTAGAACGCGTAGTGAAATAAATAGCGTGTAAATAAATAGGTCGTTTTGTTACTTGTTTAAATTAATAAATAATTTTAGTGTTTAACTAGTAAATAATACTATTAGCCTTAAATTAGTATTTAATATTTGTTTAACCATAGTAATAGTCATTTGTATTATCTTTTTAATATTTAGTTATCGTTTAATAAACATCGATTTTAATTAATAATATTTTTTTGACTTTTAACCTTACCCAAAAAAATAAAACGTTACAATATTATTATTGCGTATTTTTTACTTCTGAACAAATTTTATATTACAAATTTCCTTTAAAATTAATAGGTAAGTAAATTCGGTAAAATAAAAAAAATAAACATTGTATTCCCTCCAAATAGCATCCGATATAGTACGTATATAAATTTATTATCCATAATATGCTATGGATATCTATGATAATATTAAAATGTGATGTATATACCGACTTTCATATATTTTGTAGTATATTTTGTGGATATTTTCTAAACATTAGCCAGTTAAATATACTATAATGTATGTACTATAAATATTGCTTTATAGACATTGTTAGTATATTGTCTTGTGTATATTGAATGTATTCATTTTTTATTGCGTGTTTGAACATCGACTTTCTGATATTTTATGAATATTATTATAATATTGTAGGCTATATAAATTTATTATCCATAATATGCTACTGGATCCTCCGCTCTAACTCATAATATTATTCGGAAAATTTTTAAACCTTGTATTTTGATTTTACATTAATACTTTTTCTATATATTTTATGGATAAATTTATAAAATTATCTAAATTAAATCCCGGAGCCTACGCTTTAAACAAACACAACTTGGTTACATATGGTTACACAGTTCATATCTCAAATGTATAAGTGACAGATAAATGCCAATGACAAAGGACTAACCATTTCAAATTATACTTCATTTCACGTAAGAAAATAGTAGATGGTGTTTGAAAGCCGACCGTTTTTACATGCATTAAATAATAAATATTTTTATCTGTAAAAATATGTAAGACCTAAATATTAAAAATTACATCAAAACATGGTGAAACATCATTTAATTCTGTAGAATTTATTTGATAACTGACAAATGACAGATGATAATTTTTTCGTTTTTGTGAACTAGGTTTGCATTCTGACTAATCAAAGAGCAGAATTTATATCCTTATCTAAACCAACGCTATTTTCTAATGTGAAATGAAGTATAATAATAGTAAACTTTTAAAAATAAAATTATAAATAGAACCATAGTTATATGGAATGGAACTTAATACAGTTTCCAGCATAAGTAAATATGTAACTATGTATATTTAAATTAATAAAAATCAAATGGCGGGAGGCATAGTGTTAGCCATATCAGATTTTTTCAAATATCATCATGCTATCGATGTTAATTACAAATTGAATCAACTTAATAATTAATGGATCTAATATACTACAAATTTACATGTATTTGGTGTCATTTCATGCAGATTTTTTATCTTTCTATTGCTACCACAATCATTGTTGTCAGTTGAAACGGCGAAAAACAGTCTAAGAAAACGATTTTCCCGTGTTATCGGGCTTTGCTCGAATTTAAAATTATTCACCCGGTATAACAATTTGAAGAATTTAAAGTACTCACAACACGCCCATGGATAATGTTTAGAAACAAAATGTACTACAAAGTATATGAAATTCGGTATATACATATCACGTTCTAATATTATCATGGATATGCGTAGCGTATTATGGATAATAGTTTATATACGCACTGTATCGAATGCTATCTGGAGGAAATAAAATGTTATTTTTTTTTTATTTTACTGAAATTACTTACCTATTCCTTTTAAAGGAAATTCGTAAATATAAAACTTGCTCAGTATAAATAACTACACAATAATAATATTGTAACGTTAATTTTTTTGGGTACATATATACACACAGACATCATCGTCAAAATATTAAAATCGAATTCTACGGACCTTAAAACTTGGTCATTTACTAAAATCTCGATATGCGATTTTTAGCACGATCCCTGTACCTCCCTTACTAGGGTAGCGGGAGGTGAAGAAGGTAAACAAATGTTTAAAATATTATATTTTTTAACGGACTATGTATATAGTGGTTCACCCGGATAGACATTTGTTACATAAAATATACTTACGTATCATGATCTGTATTCCTTTGACACTTGTCTCCTTCTAAATGAATATAAAACAGTTATAAATGTGGAATTCACAAATGGTACCAATTATTACTTACCTATAGCTGAAAATACTGAAAGGGAAATAATTAATTTTAATAGAAATATAAAGATGAGATTTGTGGACATTTTACAAATTTAAATATGTTACTACGTAAATATCGACACTCTTTCGTTGTAGAAGTCAACTAAATTTGTTTACATACATGATAATATTTATATATAAATCTTGATGACCTTACACATTTAAATTTAATAATAAAACTAGATGGAAAATTTTGACAATAACTAGTTATTTTCTTTGCAAAAATGAAGTTAACACACTAAGGTGAATATTCACACTAGATACAAAAAAATAAGAAAAAATCTGATGTGGCCAGCACATAACCTCTCGCCAGATATTTTACTTGGTTGTACGCATTAAACGAAAAATATTTTTAAATACAAATACATATATTCATGTCTCACTGCAAAATAATTCTCACATATATTTGCAAATTATATGGGATATTTTAATAAAAATTGTGTACAATACATACATTTTCTTTATATTCAATATCCTGAAATTTTCTTTTTCTACTTTCCTTTCCTTTTTCTTTATATTCGTCATTTTTTCGCAAATTCCTTTTATATTCTTTTTTAGGTATATTCTTTTACATTGTTGACTTTTTTTATTTTCATAATCTTCTTAATAGTCCGGATGTTAAGGGAGTTTACCCTGCATTTTGTGATGCAAGCAAGCCGTTTGGTTAATATGTCACTGGGACCATACCCTACCGATTAAGAGATGTAGCCACCCGGAAATGCCCCGGAGGCACAAGTTATTGCGGGTTGTATACCTCATTGGCGCAGTTTTCTTAAAGTCGCCGTGGTTCGCAAACCATTGGATCTTCAGACTTAAATTTTTCTAATAATAATAACAATGGAAAGGTCTTTGACACTGCAGTGCTAAAAAAATGTTTGGTTACATATAACGTATACATTTTCCTCTTGAATTTAGCACATGGTGTTTTTTTGAAGAAAATTTTGGCTTCCTTGGCCGATTGCGCAAGAACGCTACGTCATACTAGAAAATAACCCGAATAAAAATTATAGCTCGTTCAAAGATCTATTGATATAGGGCTTAGCGGCGTGTCGGTAACGTTCAGAGGCCCACCGACACGGAAGTTTCTAAAGAGACACGTAGGTGAGCCGAGCTGCCCTGTGCAAGATAGACCATTGTTACGTCAATTGGAGCAAGGCGTTTAGTCTATATGTTGCTTGGACAATATTCTACCGATAAAGAAATGTAGCCACCCGGAAAGGTTGCACAGGCTCTGTGTATTGAGGGTTGTATACTTCATTGGCGCGTTTTTCTTAAAGTAGCAGTGGTGTGCAAACCATTGGGTCTACAGAGCTGGTTTTATTTTTATATTACTTGTAATGATAAGGTCTTTGATGCTGCCGCGCAAAAAATTGAGTTTGGTTACATATAACGTATTCATGTTTCTCTTGAATTTAGCACACTGTGATTTTTTGGAGTACATTTTGGCTTCTTTGGCCGATTGCGTAAGAACTCTACGTTATAACGGAAAATAACCCAAATAAAAGTTGTAGCACATTCAAAGAGCTATCGATATAGGGCTCAGCGCCATGTCTGTGGCTATCAGAGGTCAGCCGACATGGAAGTTTCTAAAGGGAGACGTAGGTGCACAGAGCCGCCCTGTGCGAGAGAGAACATTGATGTGTAAGTTCGAGTAGCCGTTTAGTTCATAAGTAACTGGGACCAAACACTACCGATTAAAAGGTGTAGCCATCCGGAAATGCCGCGTAGGCTTTGTATATTGCGGGTTGTCTACCTCATTGGCGCGTCTTTTCTTATTAAAGTCGCCGTGGTACGCAAACCATTGGACCTACAGAGCTGATTTTTTATATATTAATTGTAATGATAAGACCTTTGATGCTGCAGAGCGAAAAATAAAGTTTCATTACTTATAACGTATCCATTTTCCTCTTGAACACGGCACATTGTGGTTTTTTGGAGAAAATTTTGGCTTCCTTGGCCGATTTCGCAAGAACCCTACGTTATACCGGAAAACAACCCTAATAAAAGTTGTAGCGCGTTCTAAAAGCTATCGATATAGACCTCAGAGACGTGTCTGTGGCTATCAGAGGCCCGCCGACACGGAAGTTTCTAAAGAGTCGAGTACGTGCGCCGAGTTTACCTATACGCGAAAGAGAACATTGTTGCATCAATTGGAGCAAACCGTCCGGTTTGTATGTTGGTGGGACCATACCCTATCGTTTATGATGTCTAGCCACCCGGAAATGCCCTGCAGTCACTGTATATTGCGGGTTATATATCTCATTGGCACGTGTTTTCTTATTAAAATCGCAGTGGTGCGCAAACCATTCGACCTACAGAGCTTATATGTTTTTTGTATAAATTGTAATGAAAGCGTATTTGATGCTACAGTGCAAAAAAAGGAGTTTGGTTACATATATCGTATCCACTATCCTCTTGAACGGAGCATTTTGTGGTTTTTTTTTTTGGAGAAAATTTTGGCTACTTTGGCCGATTTTGCTAGAACGCTGCGTTATACAAGAAAACAACACTAATAAAAGTTGTAGCGCGTATAAAGAGCTATTGATAGAGAGCTTATCTGCGTATCTGTGGCTATTAGCGGTTCGAAGACACGAAAGTTTCCAAATGGACACGTGGGTGCGCCGAGCCGCCCTGTACGAGAGAGAACCTACGCGTCCATTTAGAAACTTCCGTGTCGGCGGACCGCTGATAGCCACCGACAAGCCTCTAAGCTCTCTATCGATAGCTCTTTAAACGCGCTTTAACTTTTATTAGTATTGTTCTGTTGTATAATGTAGCGTTCTAGCAAAATCGGCCAAAGAAGCAAAAATTTTCTCCAAAGAAACTCAAAAAATGCTCTGTATAAGAGGATAATGGATAAGATATATGTAATCAAACTCCTTTGAGCACTGCTGCATCAAAGACGTTTTCATTACAATTTATACAAAAAGCATATCAGCTCTGTAGGTCGAATAGTTTGCGCACCACTGCGATTTTAATAAGAAAACACGTGCCAATGAGATATATAACCCGCAATATACAGTGACTGCGGGGCATTTCCGGGTGGCTAGACATCATAAACGATAGGGTATGGTCCCACCAACATACAAACCAGGCGGTTTGCACTAATTGATGCAACATTGTTCTCTTTCGCGTATAGGTAAACTCGGCGCACGTACTCGACTCTTTAGAAACTTCCGTGTCGGCGGGCTTCTGATAGCCACAGACACGTCTCTGAGGTCTATATCGATAGCTTTTAGAACGCGCTACAACTTTTATTAGGGTTGTTTTCCGGTATAACGTAGGGTTCTTGCGAAATCGGCCAAGGAAGCCAAAATTTTCTCCAAAAAACCACAATGTGCTGTGTTCAAGAGGAAAATGGATACGTTATAAGTAATGAAACTTGATTTTTTGCTCTGCAGCATCAAAGGTCTTATCATTACAATTAATATATATAAAAAATCAGCTCTGTAGGTCCAATGGTTTGCGTACCACGGCGACTTTAATAAGAAAAGACGCGTCAATGAGGTATACAACCCGCAATATACAAAGCCTACGCGGCATTTCCGGATGGCTACACCTTTTAATCGGTAGGGTTTGGTCCCAATTACTTATGAACCAAACGGCTACTCGAACTGACACATCAATGTTCTCTCTCGCACAGGGCGGCTCTGTGCACCTACGTCTCCCTTTAGAAACTTCCATGTCGGCTGACCTCTGATAGCCACAGACATGGCGCTGAGCCCTATATCGATAGCTCTTTGAATGTGCTACAACTTTTATTTGGGTTATTTTCCGTTATAACGTAGGGTTCTTACGCAATCGGCCAAAGAAGCCAAAATGTACTCCAAAAAATCACAATGTGCTAAATTCAAGAGAAACATGAATACGTTATATGTAACCAAACTCAATTTTTTTGCGCGGCAGCATCAAAGACCTTATCATTACAAGTAATATAAAAATAAAACCAGCTCTGTAGACCCAATGGTTTGCACACCACTGCTACTTTAAGAAAAACGCGCCAATGAAATATACAACCCTCAATACACAGAGCCTGTGCAACCTTTCTGGGTGGCTACATTTCTTTATCGGTAGAATATTGTCCAAGCAACATATAGACTAAACGCCTTGCTCCAATTGACGTAACAATGGTCTATCTTGCACAGGGCAGCTCGGCTCACCTACGTGTCTCTTTAGAAACTTCCGTGTCGGTGGGCCTCTGAACGTTACCGACACGCCGCTAAGCCCTATATCAATAGATCTTTGAACGAGCTATAATTTTTATTCGGGTTATTTTCTAATATGACGTAGCGTTCTTGCGCAATCGGCCAAGGAAGCCAAAATTTTCTTCAAAAAAACACCATGTGCTAAATTCAAGAAGAAAATGTATACGTTATATGTAATCAACTATTTTTTTTACCACTGCAGTATCAAAGACCTTTCCATTGTTATTATTATTAGAAAAATTTAAGTCTGAAGATCCAATGGTTTGCGAACCACGGCGACTTTAAGAAAACTGCGCCAATGAGGTATACAACCCGCAATAACTTGTGCCTCCGGGGCATTTCCGGGTGGCTACATCTCATAATCGGTAAGGTACAGTCTCAGTAACATATGACCCAAACGGCTTGCTTGCATCACAAAATGCAGGGTGGAGGCAAAATTTCGCCCTTAACAACCGGACTATAATAATGTACAAATATTTTTGGCAATGGCATACAAATATTTTTGACAGTGACATTTATGTGTCAATTACAAACATTTGAATTTCTTGCCTTGTAGTAGTTTGATCTGAGAATTTTTACATCAAATAATTTTATATGCATTTATTTATCTCTAAATCTACAGAAGATATGATAATGAATTTATATTTATAGAATAAAGAATTTAACGTTCTTTAATATAAGTATTTACATAAATTTTCGATAAATAATATTTAGATGAGTTTTTTCTTCTAACTACTACTTCCAATTTTTACCAAAACTTAATCAACTCTTCCCATTATTGTTAGATTGAGGAATCCGTAGTTAAAAATGTCTTAAGTCTTATAGAATTTGAGAAATGGTGGATCCAACATACACACACACACGCACACGCACACACACAAACACACACACACACACACACACACACATATATATATATATATATATATATATATATATATATATATATATATATATATATATATATATACGGACATCATCGTAAAAATGTTATAATCGGATTCTAAGGTCCTTAAAACGTGCTTATTCACTAAAATCTGGATACGCGATTTTTAGCATGAATCCAATACCTCTCTTAGCGAGAGGTAAAAATTAAAGAAAAATTTACATAAAATGAGAAAAAAGAAGATTGGTCGGAGCCGAAACAATGAATTTATTAAAGCAAATCAAGATGACATATGTAAAATATTTTTATATAGGCCGTTCAACAATAAATTGTTGAAAGTTAAAATTCTAAATTTAAAATAATAAATTTTAATAAAAATGTAAAGAACAGTTTTGTGTACATATATAAATTTAAAATATGTAGCATATATAAATATCGACACTTAGTAGAACTCAACAAAATTGGTTTAAATATTCATGAGAATATTTATATAAATAAAAATTGACGACTTTTCCCAATATGATTTAACAAAAAATCAAGTACTTTTAATAGTAATTGCCAACAATAAAGTGGTTTATTTAAAAAGAAAAGATATAAAAGGTGAATGCACGACAGTTTCAAAAAAATATATATTGCTCATAATCATTTATAAATATGTAAATTTATTCAGATATTTAAGTAAGATAGTATTAAAGTAAAAACTCTGTAAGTATAAAATTACACATAAAATTAAACAGGAAAAAAAACTATGAGATAAATAAATAGAGTAGAGTTAATTGGTTGAAAGATAATAAATTGATTTCAAGCTGAACAAAAAAATATATAAATTAGGGTTTAGCTTTGAATAAATTTTTACTTATTAAACGACGTTTTGACTTTCACAGCAAAATACTGCCTATCAGGTAAAATACAATAAACGTGTAGTCAAGACAATATATTTATAAATTTATGGTATCATGTTGACTTGATTACATAATTTTTGTATTTGTTATTGTATTTTACCTGATGACGCTGCACTTCGCTATCGGAACGTTGCTTAATAAATAAAAATATACCTATACAGAACAAAACCCAAATACGACCTAATTAAATTAATATTCTGAAAGCTTCTTTCAATATTTAAAACAATATGTGCTAAAAATTTATGTTTCTTGTAGTATCAATACAGTTTAAGCTGTGAAATATTTTTAGTGAAAAATTATAATATTGTAACTTTGCAATGTCAAATCAATAGAGTAGACAAATATTGATAAGTGAAATCTGCAATAATCTGTGATTTTTCACTAAAAATTCCTCATAAACTACATCTTTATAAAAAATTTATAGGCTTTATAACGTAATAGTTAATGGAATCATCCCAATTTTCCAATTATTATTATTATTATTATTATTATTATTATTATTATTAGTAGTAGTAGTAGTATTATTATTATTATTTTTAAAATTGTAATTAACACTATTTATATAAATATACATATAATTCTATGCCACACAAGTTTCTTGTTTTATAGAAATAAGTATTTTAAATATATGTAATATTTAAAAAAAAATTCACTAACTACGTTAAAGTTTTATGACGTCCGATCAAATAAACTTGGGATTACTTATTTTTCAGGATTGTATCCTGAAAGCTTGATTGCAGCAAGTTGTTGTGTGTTGTTTTCTTGTATTATTAATTTTGAATATTTCATTATTTATACATATTACACTTATTAATTAAAAAATCATTTGATTCAAGATTCAAGCTTAGCGTTACTTTCTAAATTGTAGGTTATGTTGCTTATGTGGAATATCAGCGATAGCTTTGTTTTGTACTTGAATACTCCTAGGCTTAACGCTAACATTCCACACTTTTCACTAACACTGTATTAGTTATAGGGCGAAGCGCTTGTATTTTGCAATTTTTAAAAATTGTGTTTATTTTAAAAACGAAACCAAAGAAGTTATTGTTCTTAAATTTTAAAAACAGTCATTGTCCTATTATTATCTGTCATCTCAACTTTGAAGTGCCAAAGCGACTTATAGTTTAACGGAACTATAGTAACGCCCGCGAATATGAAGTTCGCGGACTGTATTGCGTCTGCAAAAGGTTTACTTCGCATACGGTTGAACAAAAAAAAACTACTTTTCTGGTTACATGAATTTTATTTATTTATTCGATTATAAAAACATATTGCCATTTCCAATGAAACTGTGAGAAAATACATATCTAAGGTTCAAATTATGTAAAATTTGAATGAAATATGTCCTCGAATATATTTTATAATTCTTGAGGAATTACAAGATAAAAACTGCGAAAAATGCTCTTTGGATTTTTGCATTGCTTTCATAAATAATAGTTCACAAAATTATGAAAAGAATGAGATATTTTCCAATAGGATTTTTTTTTAATTGCCTTATTATAAGGTCCGATTTTTTGCGTGGTACAAGCGCTTGGCGCACTGGTGTGTGTAAGAAACTAAGAAGTCACCAGTATCAGATCGGTGAATGTTTATGTAAATCCTTAATGAATTTTATAATAATTTAAAATTTATTTTATGAATTTTTGATTTATAAACAATCAATAATTTTTATATAAAATAACCTCATTATGTATTGATTCTTTGTCTCTCCTATCACAGTTTTGCACTACACCTGACTACCGTGTTTTTCGAAGATTTAAAATTATATTATGACCTATGCCCTTATAATAAAAAGTCATTTCTCAAATCACTATAATTTACGTCCATCTCGATTTAACACAATGGAACCTCTGTCTTGCAACAGACATTGAAAACGTTTCAAAAAGCTCCGGGTCCACTTTTTCCACGCAAGAACTCGGCTGATGCTTAGGAACCACGCATTTCGCTTCTGTTTCGCTACTACGTCTCTCGTTTTGTTCTACCCCTTTTCTCTGAATCCATTTATCAATCTTGGTTAAGCATTGACATTGCCAGGGATTCCCCGCAATTGAAATGCTTTTTACTTTGATTTTTTCCATCAAATCTTCAGACAAAAAGTTCAATTTGTTGTAATTGATGAGCAGATTGTTTATCTCAACAGAAGAAGAGAATATGTCTGGATGTAGCTCGCTCAGAAAGTTGAAGCCGATGTTTAAAGTTTTAATGTTGGTAAATGTAAAAGAATCTGAATCGATTGATGAAATTTGATTTCCTTCTAAATTCAAATACGACAGACTTAAAAAGTTTTTAAATTGGTCTTCTTGAATAGATGGTATTTCATTGTGAGACATATGAAAAACCAATAAATATTCTGGCTTTTTAAACCACTTTGAAGATACGTAACTCATTTTATTACAATGTAAAATAATTTCAGTTATTTTTTCTCCAAATGCCCCATCCTCTATTTTATTTATTTTATTCACAGCTAAATTTAAAACACTTGGTTTTATATTGTCAAAAATATACCACGGCACAGTTTGAATTTGATTATTTTCTAACGATATTATCTTCACAACTGGTAAATTGTTGAACACTGGTATATTATTTAAACTATTTTTATTAACAGTCACTTCTTCAGCTAACATAAAATTCGACACCGATATTACGGCATCTTGTGGATTTAAGTTTGGTAAGAAATCCACAAATTTTGCAGGTGCGTTTGAGATTTTTTCGCCATCAATATTTTGAAGAACATCAATTATAATTTCTTTATTTAATCTTACTCTTGCACATTCGCAATGCGAAATTAAGACAATACACAACAAAAATAAAATTTTGTTTGCACTCATGTTTCTTGTATAAAACAAAACAACGAACTGTAATTTTTTTGATGTTTTCCTAAATTTATTATCTGTTTAAAAAAATGCAACAGGTCCGTATTTTAAAATTTGATACTTTGATAATTTATTTTCTTTTTCAAGTATAGCAAATCAACTTAAATATTATTTTATTACTATAATCTATTGCACTTGTTACATCTATTCGTATATGCGACTGTTTAACTAGTATATTTTTCTTACTCAAACCTCTCGTTATAAATATTATTAAATTAGTTTATTTTGCATTATTTCATTTCTTAATATTGTATGGAATTGTATTTTGGAAAAGTCTCCTTTTGTTCACAGAATATTAAATTACAAAAAAGGGCTATTCTGAAATTTATAGATCATTGTAAATCTATATTCATTGATGCTAAAATTTTAACACTATATACAGTGTAAGCCTGTGAAACGACCGTCCTCGATATCTCCCTTGTTATTAGGTAATAATAATTTATTCATATGAATTTTTCGCAAGAAGAACTATCAATACCTAATCGCACAAATATTAACAATAAACAGTTTTATTTATTGGCCAATGCAAACTACTGTTCATTATTGCAATTGTTTCTAAATAAAAACACAATATCCATAGTATACTAGATTTAATTTAAATAAATTTAGACAAAAATGGTGAATAACTCCGAAATTATTGGTTTTAGGCATAGGATACCCTTAATAACATAGAAAGATAACATAAAAAGACACACAACTAAATAATAAAATATAGGCTGTTCCATTTGAAAATGATGAGTTATAGTCATCTGAAATTGAGTAAATTTGTTTGGCTTTATTTAACGACCCTGTATAATTATATTTTAAAAAATTATATAAGAACATAGAGTGTAGTTATAGTTATACAGATTTTTTTTGTTAATATTTACTATTATTATTATATTATATAACTTTAGTACGCCTTTATAAAGCAATGCATGTATTAAGTCATTTTTAGAGTAAAAACGGAATAACTTGACAACGCCGAGGGAAATTTAAAAAAATTATATGTGCGTAAAGGTGAGTAAAATATAATTCAAACTATATGAAAATATATAAGGTGTTTCATTTAAAAAAAGAGAACCAATTCTCACCGAGCCGTAAAGCAACATCCTGTATATGTGAAAATAATTTTGTTACTTGAGTGGACGAATAAATTCTGTTAATAAATTTATGCTCTATTGACAAGGGAGATATCGAAGACGGTCATTTCGATCTTTTCAATTATTGCTTTTGGTTTAAATTTGGTACCTAAAACGTACAATTAGATCCTTCTAACTTTTAACCGTATTTATGCATGCCCATGTTTAATCCAAATTGATTTATGACCTTCTTTCCCGGCAGTCGCGATTTATGAATTTATTCTTGGCATATACAGCTCTAAACAATTGTTTAAAGTTGCGATTTTCATAAGTATGAAACTAGATAGGCTAATTTATAAAGAAACCCCAAGTTTAGACGTCAGTACTCAATAAATTAAATTTTGATTTAATTTTTATTTTTACAATGCCAAGAACGTTGTGAGAAAACTAAATCATATAGTTTTGAAAGTGAAGGTACATTTATTTAACAAATTACGGTATTCTTCTGATAAATATCTTCACATAGATTTTTCAGTAAGAAAATAGCGTTGGTTTATATACGAAAATAAATTCTGCTCTATAATTGGTAGAATGCACACAGTAATGAACAAAATAAATAGACTTATATTCACAACCACTTTTTGAACGCAGGTTCAATTAAGAAAGTAGCTGCATAACAAATGCGTATACATGCAAGAGCAACTAAAAGTCATTATCTGGATTCAGTAAATTTCAGAATTTACTTCTAATCGTAGTTCAAACAAAAATTGTTTACTTCAGTCTGGAAAATATTAGGTGCTTGAATCTTTGCAAGCATAGTAGTACTTGTAGTATTTATAATTTTCGACATTATAATATTATAGTGTCATACATTAACTGAACGTCACTTCTTATATCTTGAGTACGGTACTGTTAAATGTTTTTCCATGTTGTTTCTTGATAATTATAGTAATTGACTTTCCGCTTCTATGACGATAATCAAATTAAGGTCATTGGTTTGTTGCTGTACATCGAGTGTAATTATTTTAAATCCATGTATGCATTACTCATTTATATGCATGTAATGTTCCATGAACAAATTGTTAGTTTCACAAACAAACTTTAAATGTTAATTTATTTACCGATTTGGAATAATAATAATACCTTTCTTTTTTATTTATTAGGTATTTTAAAAATAACAGTTAATTTATACAGCTATGCCATAAGTATGTGAAAAAATCATTAAACGATTTCAAATGAAAAAAATAGTAATGAAACGCATCAAGGGAGTTATAAGGACAATAACGCCTGAGGTCAACACTGTACTTTCCGAGAGCCTCTGGGTTGAGGTGTGCACGTTGACCGAAGGCATTATTGTTTTTATAGCTCCCGTGGTGCGTTCAACGTTTAAAGTCCGACTAAATTTTTTTAATATTCTACGGATTACGGATCAGAAAGTTTTAATAAAATTATGGAGTAGGTAGGCTATGAATGCTTCTGCTTGTTTTTACCTCCCGTCATACCGTCGGTAAGGGAGGTAATGCAATCATGCCAAAAATTCGATGGTGCGTTTCCAGTAAATAAGCACGAATTAGGGTCCCCACAACACGTTTTTACTATTTTTACGATGATATCTCTGTGCGTGTGTGTGTGTGTGTGTGTGTGTGTGTGTGTGTGTGTGTGTGTGTGTGTGTGAGTGTGTGTGTGTATGTATGTGTGTGTGTCTGTGTGTGTGTGTGACGATTTTTTCGTCCATGATAACTTATAAAAAACTTCCAAATATATCTATTTTCCGTAATTCCATATAACGAGTTGATTAGATTTTGGGTAAAATTGGATAAATGGAAGTGATACTTTACTTGAAGCCCATAACAGTTTTTAATGAAAAACTATATTAAAATATAATCCAAAACTTACAGCGGAATTCTCGAAAGGGTATTAGCTTAACACCAAAATGAGTGTTAGCTAGCACCGCCTTAACACTGTATTAAAATTTAGCCTAACCCCGAATTCTCGAAACAAAGACGGTATTAGGCTAATCCAGTTCTAGCCTAACACCACATCATATCAAAATGGCGGCAGACATGACAGCTGATAAGGCAAACAGACGTCAACTGTAGCCAAATTTTAGCAAAACCGAAATAGATATATGAATGAATGAGGTGAATATAAGAAGCAATATTTTATTTGGTAAACCTTCACCGCTTAATACTCCCTTAAAGAAGGTTTGTGCTTAGGAAGAAGTTTCTTGGCTGTAAATGCTGTTGCTTCCCAAGCACGAACTCTTACGGAAGGAGAAAGTAAAAATAAAATCAATCCGTAAGTAAAATTTTATATAATTCAATCATTTATACAGTAGTTATTACTTGTATTTACTTTTTAGATGCCAATATGCTTAAAAAGGGGAGAAAGACAGGAGGTGGACCCAGTGCCGGATCAAGCCAGCGCGGGGCCCGTAGCAAATGTGAACAGGGGGCCCTTGAATTGCATTTCGTATTATAAATGAAAATAAAACAAAACATTTATAGAATTAATAACACAAAAGCACGTAAAAACTAAGACACTATAACACGACGTAAATAGTCCAATAACAACAAATTTCACTCTTAAAAGAAAATAAACTTACTCGTATGTAATAGGGGATTACAGCTTAATCGACTTAAGAGAAATTAGTAAAAAATAGTGAAAGTAGATGCTTAATAATGAATATTAATAAAGAAATAAAATGATGTAATTCAAATATTTCGGAAATAAGGGGTTTTTTGTTTTAGCAGCTCGTCACTCATATGAAATCCATAAATATTATTTTGATTGGCGACTCAAAGACCACCTATAAATATATAACGAATACCGAGGTAGGGGTGGAGTCTACTACCAATGGAAGTAGACAAATTCAAATAGCGGACACGTGGCTACCAGTCCAGTACTGCAATCCTCAAACATTTTTTATTTGAATATAAATTTCTTGCATTAAACTTAATAATTTTGATACACTTGCAATTATAAAGCATGCAAACTTGTACAGTGTTACAATATTAATTTGTTTTTTTATAAATATAAATTAAAAATAGCATACATTTCAAGAACATTTTAGATCCACGAAGAAAACAGTTTTATATAAAAACTTATGTTCGTGACGTCACGTCTATATTTTCAAACTTCGGGGAACCATAACTCGCTTATTAACAGGAATATTTTCACCGGATTTTCACCAATAATAATAGTCTTCGTTTTACTTATACTTTGTGATGAAATTATATTTAAAAAATGGTGGAATCCCCTATTGTAGTAGGAACGAATGACTGAGTCGACGGGTTATACAAACAGCTCGAATCGAAAACAATATTAGGGGATTCCACCTGTAAGTAATGTGGTGCCAACTTGTAGCATAATAATGTACCTATACTATTACAGTATGGCTTGCGCTCACTTTGAGAATAGCTACTAGGCGTGTGGCTTATAATTTTTTGATTTGTAGTTTTTTTTGTGCACAGGCCCGGGGCCCCCCAAAGCGCGGGGCCCGTAGCATTTGCTGCCTCTTGCTACATGGCTAATCCGGCACTGGGTGGTCCGCTTATAACGGATACAATTTTATTTATTTTCATCCCATTCTAGTTCCAATCCAAATTCTCGACGTCCTACCTCTTCCTCCAAATTTTACTGAACAAATCCAAACCCAAACAATCCATAAAGTTTCTGTAGAAACATAGACAGAGTAAGGGAATGCACTATACATATTATTAAATAATTATTTTTTTACTATTAGTTTTCACCAGCAAGAGGAACCACATAACGATTTTGAGCAAAATAATAAATTGTTGGGGCAAGAAGAATTAAAGAAGAGTGTAGCGATTATTGCATCACATCTGGGCCTGGGCAATATTAAATGCTTTTTGCATCAAATTGTCCAAAATTTAAATAATATATAATAAATGGAACATATACGTATAACTATATAAATTTGATTTGAATTTAATTTTTATATTTCTTTTTAAATGAATATAATATTACTACGATGTGTTCAATCCAGGGTGTGGTAGTGTGTAGAAAAAAACGAAAAATAAAGGTTGGTAATAAATTTTATGTATTTGTGATAATAATGCAGACGTTATATCTTATAGCTCTTCAGTTTATACAAAAAAAAAATTGATTACAACAATAAAATTATTGATTGCAACAAATAAAATTTGATTACAATAATGAAAATGACTAATAAGTATATATATTTTAGTTTTAATTTTTGATGCGCTTCTGAATTTGCTGTCCTTATGAAATGTCTAAGCTGGTTAATGCATTGGTACTATTGTAATCATTCAATCTCAAACTGTTATGTAACGTTGCATTGTTCTAGTCACAACAGATTTTTTAATATGAGAATCAAAAACTGTCTATCCAATGGCGCAGGTGCTATGATGTTCAGGGAAATTGTTTAGAAAAATAACCTGTACCTATATGAGTTACAATTATTTTAAATGAACTGAATAAGGTTTTAATAAAAACTGGTTTATATTTTATTGATCCTCGTACATTTTTGCAGTGCTGCTCCGTGGGTAAAAGTCGCCTACTGTGCGAAGTTAAATTATATTTCAGCGCCCCCTAATAATGTATAATTTGCAAATTATCATACGTTTTAAACTATACTTTTGAATCTCCGAAAAATGCTAGATTCAAAATATTGATGAAATTTCCTTTGTTGGGTTCATTCTTGTAATCAATATTACTAAAATCGTTTCTTGTAACCAACAATATAACATTGCCGTTTAACAGGTTATTTCTTTTACTTTTTTCTACTAAATTTGAATAGTAAATCAGAGAAATTCAATATCGATAGAAACGAAAAATTAAATTATCTCACTAATATTTCAAAATTGTAAATCATAAGCAATGAGTTTTTGCAAAATGCTAGTATTTAAATAAAAATTCATTGGCGAATTCATTTTCATCTTTAAGTAAGATATAATATAATCAAAATATTGTTTGTTGTAATCAAAACTTTCCCAATTATTATTTCAATATAATAATGCTACGAAAATTTCCGTTTGGTAGGATAATTATTTTATGCGCAACTGCATTAAAATTGTTTACATCTTAGATACCATTGCTAATTTGCCTCTCTTTCTCCATCATAAAGTAAAAATCACCTGATTTTGTATTTTTAAATGATACTACGCACTACAATTTTCAGTTAAAACTACTGCCGACTATTTATAAGTTTTGGTGCTAAATTTAACCTTTTTCAGGAGGTATTATTCTTTGGGAATAGGATTAGGTTATTTGTTTTATGTTGTCATGGATATGGCGAGTATTAGCGATGCTAGTACCGGTATTAGATGAGTGTTAAGAATTTGGTATTAAATTGTTTTGAGAATAGGGTTAGCGCTAACCCTGGTAACTAACACCGGTGTTAACGCTAATACTCTTTCGAGAATTCGGCTGTTAAATTTTAGTATTTAAGATTTCTATAATATGGGAAACAACATATCAGATTTTTACTAAAATTAATCAAACAGAAGTGATACTTTACATGAAGCTCTGAACAGATTCTCGTGAAAAATATACTATGATATACTCCAAATTTTGTCAAATTTAGTATTTCCGACTTTTGTATGAAGGGAAATAACATATTATATTTTGGATACAATTGATATACCGGAAGTGATACTTTATTTGAAGCTCTGAAGAGATTTTCGTGAAAAATATATTGATATATTCCAAAACTTGTCAAATATAGTATACTTTTATATAACGAGAAGCAAAATATTAGATTTGGCTAAAATTGATAAACTGGAAGTGATACTTTATTTGAAGCTCTGAACAGATTTTCGTGAATAATAAATTGATACAATCCAAAACTTTTCAAAATTAGTATTTACGACTTTTATGTTAATGAGAAAGACATATTAGATGTTTCCTAAAATTAATAAACCGGAAGTACTACTTTACAGGAAGCTATAAATAGATTTTCTTAAAATATATGCCAAAACATGATCCAAAACTTCTCAAATTTGGTATTTAAAACACGTATATAATTTGAAACAACATTTTGACTATACCTATATAATAAACCGGAAGTGGTACTTAATTGGGAGCTCTTAACAGATTTTCGAGGAAAAACAATAAAATATAATCCAAAATTTGGTATTACTATTATCTATTTATTGGAACAACAAATTAGATTTTGTTTACGAACGATCAACCGGAAGTGATACTTTACTTAAAGTTCATTGCCATGGAATTGACAGGAGGTCATGTGTCGGCCACATCAGATTTTTTAGGCTCTATTCCAGTATCACGCCGGGGTCGCAAATTGCAACGCTGGTAGCCGTTACCTAATATATAAAATAAACTTTTGGATGATGAAATTGCATAACGTATTGTAAATATTTATCAAGAGAATTTAATGTCATTACATTAAAAATGAATTTTAAAATTATCACAACGTTGTTTTTGTCAGATGTAACGTAACGTGGCGGATATATATATATATATATATATATATATATATATATATATATATATATATATATATATATATATCCGCCACAGACTCTTGACAACCTTACTATAGCAAGAACTCACAACACGCCCTTGGGCCCTTTTAAATTGATGTAGTTGCCCTAAACTACTCTAGTTAATTTAAAATAGTTACGTATTTTAGAACACAGATACTCATAATATCAAGATGGCAGCTACTGTGCATTATGTTACATTTGCTTACTTTAAATTTGAATGTTTTGTTGAAAATTTTAAAGTTATTTAAATGCCAAAATGATAGATATTTTTGTAAATAATGCATTTAGTTACAAAAAGTGAATACTTGCATAACAAAGCTCTTTGCAAACCGTTGCTAATAGCAACGCACTGGAAGTGGGTTTCAGTCTAGTGTATTGTTTTACTACAATTACATTGAACAATTTTTACGTTAATAAAGTGATGATATATAAACATTACAAAAAAATATTAATTACATTTAATAATATATTAATCTTTCTGATCGTAGAAGTATTTTTGTGGATATCTCTGGTTCAAAGTATCTTTGCAAACCTCAACTAATTGCCTCCCAAGTGTAGCCTCGGTCTGCACAAGCTACTTTGAAATTTTAACCCTTAATATACAAATAACTATTCTGCAATCGTTCACAAAAATAAGAACAATTACAAATTTTTGACATGTTTACTTCTTGAGCGTCGATGCATATTTTTAACCGATCATTATTATTATAGTTATTATTTCCCGTACTCATTTTGAGTTTGGGAACATTTATTTCCCATACAATTGTAGAAACGAAGGGAAAAACAAGTACTGGTTATCGAGTGAAGAGAGAAGGTGCTGGCTATGCGGGAGAGGAGAGGAAACATTTAGGCATCTAAAGACATCATGCAGAGAAGTTCAGAAATAAAGAAGAAATAAAAAGTTTCTGTTAGACGACTTAGGGTCAGAACAAGACTGGATGAAAGAAGTCATCAAAAAAAGGGGGCTAATTTAACATAATGTATTACAAATATACATATATATATAGAAAAGTGAAATTCACAGGTAAGCAGTCAGGATGATGATTAATTTTGAATAAAACTCTTTTAAGTTATTATCAAGCTTTGTATGATGGGAATGATAGTGTACAATGAAAACTAAAATCAACGTAATTTTGTGTTTAAAAAAAAGAATTGTCAGTATCTCTCACCCCACACTCACACTGAAAAACTTATATAAATTAAAAAACATTTTGATTAATAATGCCTACCCGGATTCTCTCATTCGTCGTTTACTTTTCAACACTGACACGACAGATTTAAACAATGTTAACAACAATCGTCACATTTCACAGACAGACTTGAACAACAGCAATATCACTTTCACATCATTACCTAAGATAGACTACCTTACACCTCAACTAGTAAAAGAAGTGAGAAATGAAAAGGTCAAAATAGCTTTAAAGAATTCACATACTAATAACTCACTATTTTCTAAAATTAAAGACCCAATAAATAAAGATCAACAATCCAACATTGTTTATAAAATTCCATGCAGTGAATGTGAGCAGGTTTATGTTGGACAGACATCTAGAACTTTAAAATCAAGAATTACATCACATAAAAGTGATTGTAGATTAAGGCCTAATGCTTGTGCCTTATCACAACATGTTAATGAGACCTCACATCGTATCGACTACAATAATTCTTCAATACTTGAAATCGAAACCAATGATAGCAAACGTCAGTTTCTAGAAATGGTCCACATTAATAAAGAGAGTCATACGATGAACAAAAGAACTGATGTTAGTGGTTTGAGCTCTATCTACAATTATGTTCTTAAGTATCGAGATTTACATCGGTCTAACATTACTTTAAATTCCACCTGATTTTAATTTTGAATTATATTATTTTTCCCGCTTACAATTCTTCTTCTTTGTAAACTTAACTTGTTGCTAATTTTGTTCATTAGTTCGAACATGTTGGTTATTAACAAAATTGTTCTTTCACGTTAGTGATTGTTTTATCGTTTTGACATCATCTGTTCTAAATCTCTTCCAATCGCTTTTCACATATCAACATAGTTCACTTATTAATCGTGATCTAAATTAAAAATGTTACTAATTTATGTCATAACACAACCATTTTTTGTTCTTACGACTGCTTTGTTTAAATTATAACCTCAAAAAGTAGTAAGTACTTACTGTGCACATTATTTAACATGTGGTTTATGATCATTGTAACCGTTTTTGTAGTTATCCTGAGGATGGAATAAAGTATTCCGAAAGCTTGATAATAACTTAAAAGAGTTTTATTCAAAATTAATCATCATCCTGACTGCTTACCTGTGAATTTCACTTTTCTACCTAACTGGTCAGTCGTAATCATACCTACTTAATACTTACAGAATGGGTTTCTTCAATATATATATATATATATATATATATATATATATATATATATATATATATATATATATATATATATATATATTGATGTTGATTCTAAGCCAGTTTGGCAAGAATAAATCTAACCTACTAATCAAATTGTAGAAACAATAATTATTGTTGTTTAACTTTAAAACGTGAAAATGGCATTTCAATCCCTCTAAATTTAAATGAGTCTTGCTGCATACTGTATGTATAACTTTTAACCTAGTTGGAATTAATGTAAGTATACGCATGGTAATAATTTTATTAGTTTTTATTTAAGTAGGTACAAGATTGATAAAACATATAAAACAACAAACAAGTCAAATTTAACAATTTTACATTCTGATTAAATATATACAAAAAAAATTAGAAATGGTGATCATGCTCCTTCACAAAAAACGGAACCTTCTTTTCCACAATAAAGGGCGTCTTCACAGGTACATGAATTTTCTTCAGCACTGGTACAGGATACGGTTTTTCTACGGGCACCGACACCTTAACTGGGTAGGGCACCTTCACTGGAACCTTAAATGGCACTGGGATGTGCTTCACTACTGGATAAGGCACAGGTTTCTCCACCGGCACTGGGTAGGGCTTCTCTACTGGGTAGGGTACCGGGTGGGGAACATGCACTGAAACCTTAACTGGGTAGGGTACTGGAACCTTCTTTTCGATATGCACGGGGTAGGGGGCAGGGATGGGGACTTTGATTTCTTTGATAGAAGTGGTAATGTGTTCTTTGTGATGATCGTGGTGGTGATCATCGAGAGAGATGTCACCATGATCGTGCGAAAATGCACCGAAATCGTGGGATTCGCCTAAGTCGATTAAACCTAAACCGCGTTTGGTTCTCTTTGTAAGTGAGGATGTATTGGGATTCTTCTCCTCACAAGAGGCAAGAATGACTCCAACCAGCAATGTGGACAAGAAAATCTGTAATAGAAATTTACATTATAGTTAAGTATTAAGGCCAGTAAGTGCTTACTATAGATTGAAGATGATTTTGGAGATTAAGACAAAGTCAAGATCTCCAGTGCATTCGATACCGGTAAAAGAGCACTTACTAACCGCAATGCTTATTAAGTTTTTTGCACAACCGACGCCCAAAATTTTAAAAAATACGATTTGAAAATAATTTTGACATTAAAAACTTTGGTTGTTATTTTGAAAGTAAGCTTTGACCGTTGTTTTTATTTACTACCGCCTCTACTTCCTGATCAGTAAGTGAGTTACATCAATTACCGTTCAGTAATTTGTAAATAAACATTAATGGTGGACATTAAAAAAATCCGATCTTGATCAGAAAATGTAAACTCCATTATAGAAAAAGTAAATTAGTTTTTAAAAAGTAATATCAATTTGAGAAAAAAACTAAATTAAATATCAAAATGTATTTTTGTATAAATAATTACATAAACATAAAAGTGAGTCATCATTTCTTAAATATTTGACATTAATTTTGTTAATAAAAATGGAAGCTGATAAAGAATCTACTTTTTCTAAAATTGATATTACTTGTTCTTAAATTTATGTTACTTTTTTCGAAATTGATACTACATTTTCTAAAATTGAATTTACATTTTCTGAAATTGAATTTACTTTTTCTGAAATTGAAGTTCAAGAGGTATAGAGTCGGTAAGTATTTATCTATATTGATTTTTGTATATTAGGTACTTTTGAAGAACTTTGATACAAACAGGTGACAATTTAACTATTTTTCTAAAGTTTATAGGAAAATAATTAATCAAATAGTCATATTAATTTGATCTCCAAATACTTGTTTTTCAAACATATATTTGAATATCAAAATTTCTTTCCAAAATTATTTAAAATCGACAAGGAAAAAAATAAAAATTTCGTAACCAGTTTTTCAATTTGACTACCAAATATTTAATTTTACTATCAAAAATATTATATGAGAATCGAAATTATCATTAAAAAATTAGTTCTTAAGAATTTTGTCCTTGCTCATTTATTTATATATATTTTTTTTTGTAGTACTTAAATAAAATTATTATCTTATATAAATTGTTTTATCAAATTCAAAATTTTGCCTTTTATGCCACTTTTCTTATAAAATAAAATTTGTTTTTACTAAATCATCCGCTCATGTGCTACCAAAATAATATCGAACTATTGCAGTACTTACCATACCACTATAGTACTTAACTAAACGTATGGCATATTTGTATTGTTAAATAAAAACATTTCCTTAATAAAACAATATAGAACTTTAAGAATTTAATTTTCGATTATTATTGATGAATTTATTTTAAAGCTTTAGGAAAACACTTCAAGCTGTCTAACCCATATTTCCAAATAAATTCGGTGATAGTTCTGTAATGCGTATTTTGGAAGAAAAAGAGTGGATTATCTAATTAATATTATTTTCGAAAGTATTAAAATACTTGTGATAAATGGTAATAATATTTCAGTTTTAAATTTATCTACTGTTATTTTTTCTTGATAATGTGTTGTACTTACTTGAGTCTTCATTGTGTTCTTTGAAGTATGATCAGTGAATGATGTCTAACGTAAGACTGCGTGCCTTTTTATACTAATATTCGCAATTCAAATTGAGCTTTCTACATATTTATTTCTTTCTTTCCGGTGTTTGCGTATTAACGCAATGTGCGATGTCTGCGCTTACAATCATCTACTTTTAATTATTATTAAATTTTAATTAATATACTTATCTTCCTCAGTTTAATTAAAATCAATATATTGACATTACTCATGTGTAGTTGTTTTTTCGTACCTCCGTCCATTTTGACAAGTAGTACAGACTCAAAATCGTTCAGAAATACACTGTTGCTGACTTAGGCCGGCAAAAATGAGGTCGCATTACTGTTCTGGTCATATCTCGATTTAAGATTATTTTCAATACAGTAATTAGCAAAGTGTTTACAAATTTTAGGGCTAAATATTTATTGTAACTTAAATAACTTAATTTTGTCATAAAGATAATAATGCTGTCATTTCAGTAATCTTGTATAGAGTTCCAACTTTAAGACTACTTTTTTTTGTAACTACGAACTACAACTATGCGAATATATATATATATATATATATATATATATATATATATATATATATATATATATATATATATATATATATATACAGGGTGTTATATTTTAATGGACCCAGCAAATATCTCGCTTATTTATTAAGTTGGCAATTTTTTTCATATAACATGATTTATACAGGAACAAGCAAGCTACTTGATGACGGATGTACATTCCTGATACCACTTCCGGTTTATGAGTAATTAATATCTACTTTGAAATTTCAAATGGAACATACTATATTTTTTTACAAATTTGAAAAGTGCATCAAATTTGCTTTACAATCATGTAAAATAATCCAAATGTTCCATTATTAAAAATTAAAATGGCGGGCACTTTTTTATACACCTAAATGGAAATAGAATAGTGAGCCATGACTGTGGCTTGAAATAAAACAATTTACTAAAACAATTGTAACTATTATTATTAAACGAAATAATAATTTTTGTCATAATAATACAGAAAATAAGAATAAGGAACACAAGCCACAGTCATGGCTCACTATTTTTTTTCCAAATAGGCGTATAAAAAAGTGCCAGCCATTTAAATTTTTAATAATGTAACATATGGATTATTTTACATGACTGTAAAGGAAATTTAATGCACTTTTCAAATTTGTAAAAAAATATAGTATGTTCAATTTGAAATTTCAAAGTAGATATTAAGTACTCATAAACCGGAAGTGGTATCAGGAATGAACATCCGTCATCAAGTAGCTTACATGTTCCTGTATAAATCATGTTATATGAAAACTTAATAAATGAGGGAGATATTTGCTGGGTCCATTAAAATATAACACCCTGTATATATATATATATATATATATATATATATATATATATATATATTTACTTTTTTTAACTAATGCCTTGCAAAAATTTAAGTAAAAGTTAAAGTATAAGTTCAACATTATAGCACTTATGTTTATTTAATAAAGTAATAAATACTACACATTTTTCTGTATTAACAACAGTGTGTTCAAAAAAAATTCTAACTCGGAGTACGCTATGAATAGAGAAACATATGTCTGATCATTATTCAATTCAAAAGTCAAGTTGTCAAAATGGATCTTGAAATGTAATTTTAAGGAGAAAAGATATTAAACAAGGATACAGTAAATTGACATTCGCCGTTTTCTAATTTGTTTCCATTTCTAAAATAAGATACAAAAAGATAAATTTTGATTTATTTAGATAACATTTTTGACAATGTCTGATGTTAAATTGACATTTAATTAAAATTTTTAAATTCACATACATTTCTTTGTTCATAGTCTACTCCGAGTTAGGATTTTTTTGAACACACTGTATAATAACTTAAAGGATAAACATGATCTTCAAAAAAGTTGTATGTTGTTGGTTCACATGAATTTGCCCTAAGTAAAATAAATCTTTACCATTGAGTTACGTCCCCTTTACTTTTTAAAACTTCTGAAATGCGACGAGGCATTGTATTTACCAGGCTCTGGAAATATTCTGGAGAAAAAGAATTCCAAATTTCTTGAAGACGATCTTTTAACTCTTGGATTGTCCTAGCAGGGTGTTTTCGCAAGATTTTTTTCATTTTATTTCATAATGTTTCAATGGGCGAGAGATCAGGACTACTAGAGGTCCAATCTGATAGCGGAATATTGTTTCGCGACAGCCATAACTTTACCCGTTTAGCTGTGTGGCATGGGGCACCATCTTGTTGAAAAACAAATTCGTTAAAATTTGATTGTAATACGTCAATTGTCGAAAGAATAATCATTTAATATTCCAATATATTTTTCCGCATTTGGTTCCTTCAGCAAATTGAAGGCGACCGATACCATTAGCAGACATACATCCCCATACCATAACTGAAGCAGGGGACTACACTTTTTTCCAAAGGCAGTTATTATGATTTGCCCCAAATTTTGTTCGGATAACTCTACTACGAGAATCACCTACACAAAGTTCAAATCTTGATTCGTCGCTCCAAATTACGAAATTCCACTGTCTTTCCACCAAATCTATGTGCTTTTCTTTTGCTTTCCAGTCAGAAAAGGTTTTTAATTTCAGTTACCACAGACTGAAATGCGCATTCTTATATATTAAATAAAAATTATTGTATTACCTTACAGAAATTTAAGCCCAGTTTTTTTTATAGCCATCGTGCACGTGGATGTAGAATATTGTTTACCGGTAATTCCGTTATATATTGAAGTTAGAGAAGTACAACTGGCACGTTGATTTGTCTTCAATATTCTTCTCAAAATTCTTAAATTTGCTTTACTTATTGTAGAAACTTTACCAACGTGTGGTGTCATCAATGGATCCTGTTTTTTTTTATCTAAACGAACAATATCTCTGAATGTATACCGCGATAAATTTAATTCTTTTGTAATACGATATGCAGGTTTTCCTGGTTGCGTGAACCATTTTCAACAATATGTGAAAAATGTTGTTTATTTATCGTAAATAAAACAAAAGTAAAACAGTATTTTGTCTATTAATTTCTATGTCAAGCTTGCTAGACCTTTTTAGTATTATCGGATATATGGACGAACTAATGTGAATCAGCAACATGATTAGTTTCGGCTTGGCATATTTATTCTTTACATTTATTAAAGCAGCTTATTGCTTAAAAATATCTCACAATAGTTGAATTTAATTTTAAAAAATCAAATTTTAACATAAATCTTGTTAGTTGACTTTTATTTAAATTTTTCTAGAGCATTACTTGATAAAGTGTAAACGGGAAAACTCATTGATTTTGGGCTCGTATAATTATACTTGCAATACAAAACCGATAAAAGGTGTCATTGTTTTAAGTTATGTAACATAGAATAAAGTGTAGAGAAATATACAAAGAATTTATGGAGAAGTCGGTACCAAAAATCTTGTGTATCACACGCTCAGAAACTGTTTTGCGAGATCTCATATTTGCAGGCCGAGCTTAAAACTCATTCTCGCAAATGTTCAATTTCTGGCTTAGTGATACAAATAACTATTATTTGACGTATTAGAATATTTTATCTAAAAGAATCTGAAGCTGTTTTCTTTCACAGTTCTTCTGATTATTCTCTAGAAACATGTATTTTTTTTCACAAGTTGATCTTTTGGCACATTTGCATCCCTGGGGCGCTGGTCCATGCACCCATGAAAACGGGCCAAATACATAAGTGCCCATAAACAATAAACAAACCAAAAAGGAAAAAATTCTATAAACATGAAGAAAATCGAGAATATGAGAAAAATGTACCTATACCCTACACACATAAAAAGGTGTTTTTTTTAACCAAGAAATGAAAGAAAGGCCCACCACGTCTACGAACGAAACATATGAAAGACTTATGATTTTATACATTCTTTGTTAGAATTTCTAAACAATCTGTGTTTCATTCAAATATGTTATTTAGGTAGTTATTTAATATTTAAGTCCTATACAGCATCTAGGTTATTAAAACTTAAAATATTTTATTTTAAAATTATGTGGTATTTATTTACAGCATTAAAAGCTTTGAAAACTTAAGTTAATTTCTTCTTTATTATCAAAATTTTAAGTTAAAAAAATGATTGATTTTTTCAAAAACATAACATTTATGATTTTTTGCGTCCCTTGTACAATATTATATACTAGAGATGGTCCCGTTTCAATATAAACGATTTATTTGTACATTGTTTAGGTATTCACATTTATTAATATTGTTATATTTTTTCTGATTTATACCTACAGTAAAATTTTTGAAAGATGTCCGATCAAGATCATTCGTATCATGAACTAATTAGCAAATTGGCATATATTTCACTTTCATACACGATGTGTGTGCGATAAGGATGGATATAACACGTTTGTCTATCAAAAACTCATATTGTTTCGACTAAGTTAGGACATACCATTTTAAAACGATGCTCATTGTTGATAATACGTTCGTTGTAACGTAAGTTTATTTATTAATTCAGGTTTATTACCTTAATTCATAGTCGTACGATTAACGTTATTTCCTGTCGGAATCACTGACATTGACACTGTCAGTATCTTATTTTTCATGTATTTGGTTTTACATTTGCTAATAAACTTACCAGTTGATTTAGTTTTGAATTTTGAATGCATTTACTCTAACATATATTTTTATAATAATAAAATAACTGTAGTGTATTTTATGTACCCTCATAAAAACTAAGTGAACAACACTACTGAATTTGACAGAACAAAATTTTTATTTAGACAATTCGAAGATGACTTTAATCGGACATCTTTCAAAAATTTTACTGTATGTATCTATATACATACAAAATAACTGTACCATTATACTTTAAAATCATTACTTCTACAGAATTATAAGAAATATTATATTGCACTGCTGATTGTGCGTACAGTAGGTAATACTTGAACAATAACATCTGTTACACCAGCAATTAAAAATAAATATGAAATAAGTACACTTAATAATATTGTCATTGCTCATTGTCTATAATAATTACATAAATATTAGCCCTAATTTCAATGTGCGTAATGTGTAAATATTCGAAGCATTCATTACTGTTTATATTTCCATATGTTATATACGCTAGGAAAGAAACAAAATGTTATATAAAAAGTAATTTAAAGTATATTAATTTTGCATTTATAAATTTCCTTACAAAGAAAGTAGTGTAATTATACTTCCTTATGGTTTTATAAAGTGAAAAACGTCATCAGTAAAATAATAAATACATTTCAAGCGGAAAGAAGTTTCTATGTAAAATAAACATCATTAAAATATAAATTTAAAATAAAAATCAAGATGTCTACATTTCCAATAAATCCAATATTTTTATTTACAAAAATTTAAGCAAGTAATAACTCTTGTGAAGTGTGTTTTTCATTATCATCAAATATTAAAATAAAACAAGTGATTCATAATCAGCAAACGTATCACAAATTTAAAAGAAAAATAATATTTGTATTATTTGCTAACTTACATAAAATTTCCAACCTCAATCTCTTTAATTATATTGATAGTAAAATTTAAAAGAAACCCGGAAAGAATAATTTATAAAAACAACTTAGAGAAAACGTTTGAATTTGTAGTTATCAATGCGGTGTGTGACCGTAATAGAATTTCAATATAATGACGTATAAAATATAAGAATTAACCATAATAGCTTCTCATTATATTAAAATTCAACATGATTTCATAATAATTTTTATTGCCAATTGAATGTTTCGGAGAACGGGTATGGTGACTTCAGTATGGCCTGAGATTATATTTCTATAGTTATCAACCTCTATACCAAAGAATCTATGGCACTGTCTGTTTTTGTCTACCACGCTCGAGGCACAATTACGTGATTGTACACCTTCTCCAAATTTTAATTAATTTTTTCTATAGCTGACGTTAAAGAGTGCTTTTACCTTCATCTATTTAAAATGGTAGATAAAGAAGCACTTTAACCTCAAGGGCATATAAAGCCGCATTTTGAAGCAAGGGTAGATAAAATAATTTTATCTTACAGTAGCAGCTTTTGGCATACTTTATATATTTGTTTTAGTGACTAAAATTAATTATTATTCACATGTGACTATAATATTTATTATACAATCAAATACAAAATTAGACTTAATTAATAGAAATAAACTATAATTTATGTTTGTAAATATTTACATTGATTGTACAATTAGAATTATGAAATTAAATCGCTTCGCCATACGTGACACTTGAATTTTCATTATCGTTTTGCTTATTAATGACCGTTATTTTATTATTTGGTGTTGTCAAAGTATTTGCACCAATATTGTCCTTCACAATTTTTTCCCCAATTTTAACTTTTTGATAAAGCGAATCCTCCACGTATCTCTCAGCTACTTTGTCGCTTTTCCATCCTCCAAAACGTTTTAATCTGGTGATGTTTGTACCAGAATTAGCCAATAAAGTAGCGGCTGATCGTCGAAAAGCATGACGAGTGTATAACTCTGAATTCTCTAATTTGAGGAATTTAACAATAATTTTTGACGTTTTTCCGAAACTATTGATGCCTACTGGTAGTACGGTGACACAAATAGAAGATCATTCTTATCTTCAACATCCTCTATGCACATTTTTGCAGTTCATCATATCTGCATCCTCCAGAAATTGCAATAATGACAGAAACGTAGAAAGCACAAACAAATTAATGAAGGTACTGTTAAATATTCTAATTACACGAAACACAACTCAACTTATGAAACAAATGTTGTTTATATCAGAAGAATGTGTATGCACGTTTACTAATAAAAATGTATCATCAGGAGCTTTGACAAGAAATTTGTTAATTTCGTCTCTTGAAAAAACTAATGACTTTTTTAGATCATATCCAATATGTTGCCATTTTTGAAAGGCAGTTTGCTTGTAATACACATTTTCGTATAGATTAAAGATAGCTTTTAACATGGAGCACTGTGCCCACAGCGAAGATGATTTGTATATTTTTGTCTATCCATAAAAATATTACAAAAATATTAGTAATTTGTATAATGTAAAAATCAATAACCAACTTTTTGTAAAAACAATGCCATGAGTACGTCTTTAGAATTTGCATATACATGATTCTTTAGCTTTCATACTTTGAAAAATAAATATTCTTTTTCATACAATTCTTTTGCTTTGCAAACCCATAGCAGCTGATTCCGCTTCTAATCGTATATTTTCTGGTACTGATACCATCACGTATTTAGCTACACCGAAGAAAATAATAAACAATATTTTCACAAAAAACAACTCATGGCAACCATAAACAATTATTATCATCAAGCAATACCAACCTAATTCTGACAATCTGACTAACTAAATTACACCAAATCACAATACTTCATTTATTTTAAGGTTAAGTAATTCAATCAATTTGAATATTGTATAAAAGCTACTACTGTAAGTTAAAACGTCGTATATCACGCGTGAGTGAAATGATATTATTCATTCGTGGGAATTACCACCCTCTCTTCGCTCGATTGCTAAAAATCTCACTCATAGATAATATCTAATTTCACTCACTTATAATATAATATACTATAATTTTCCTTCGCTTGTCCTCCGATATAATTACAATGTAGTGTCGCGTTATGTCATACCTGTCGGTACATTTAAAAGTATATATTCAAAAAACACCCGACGTAACACCTCATTACAGCTAATTTAGTTACTCATTCCGTTATTTGTACTTATCGGATACGGGCGTTCAACAAAAGGTTGTGTGTTGTGTTTTTTAAATAAAGTGTAGTGATAATGATATTGTGAAAAAGAAGGCACTCTTCACCTTCAGGCTGCTGCTGTGCTGGGTTGGAGGAGGAATTAAATAGATTGAAAAGAAATCTGATTTTGAAGTCCTGGTAAGTACTAGATATTTTGTTATGGCAAGGATTTGGTAGTCATGTGACTTACCCTCATAGATCCGATGAACGCGTATTCATCCTTTATTCTGCCCTGTAGCATTTGGATCTGCAAATCAGGGGCCTTATCCTTTTAGATCTGATGGACATGTGATCATTGTGGCGTATAATTACACTAATCTGAACCAGATAGTCAAGTGACTTATCGCTGCGTTCCTGATATACATGTGTTTATCCAATTTTTAGTAATTAAGGTAAGTACTTTATAGTACCCTTCCATAGTCCAGGTTTAGTGTTGGCTTACTTCTATGGGTAAAAATGTTACATACGTTCAGTGTTACATTTGTTATGTAAACATCAAACCTTCCTTGATTCAGGTAGTTTGTCACGTGACTTACGAACCTTATATTTTACTCATATAGTTTCAACACAAGGAGATAATATATGCTCGTCCGTTGTGCGGTAACGAGAATTTACCCAGGTACATGGTTCCGGAGACAAGTTTTTTCTTCTGTATCTAAAGTCTTAAGCAAAGATGTTTTTCCTTCTTGGGGAAAAATCCTACCGATTAACAAAGGCCAAAACGTAAACATACAAGATGAATTTGTTGTAAGAACTAACAAAAATTTAAAGGAAGAAATGACTGACAAGTACCCGTTGGTAGCCATTTATTAAGCCTTGCACCCACCTAAACTAATTGGTGAAATTCAAGCGTGCATACCGAAAACAGTGGTCAAACCAGACATTTTCCTTACATGAATAGACTGCTCAGAGCCTTTTTGGCTTTGATCCAACTCTAACTGGTGTAGCAGATTCTTTGCCAAAATTGGCAGACGCTTCTCAGTTTATGGATAATGCCGTAATTGTACATAACGCAATCTCGCTTTACAGAAAATACATTTTCTCACCTGACCAAAATACAGAGTGCAGTAAAATGGTGAAGTACCACAGGTATGGATGATTATTTCATCAACAAAAATCTTTATGAAGACGTAAAAACGAACACTCCTTCATTCAAAACTATCAGCGACATCGGAACTTCACCAGGTTAAAAGAGAGAAGGGAGGCGTTAAACACAGGGCAATAAAAGGGCAAGAGATACATGAGAAACTATGCTGGTTCTCTACCTAAATACTGGTGTAATGGTGTAAGTGGCAGGATCTTACGCAAGACAAAGTTGTTCTAATCTGGGTAAACGGATTCGATATACCTTTCAAGAATATTCCTTTCAAAATTCTATATCAAAAACAGTTATTGGAAACAGTCAACTTAAAACATGAATAGGCTGTTTTGTGACTTACTCTTTATAGGTACTATATATAAGTGCTAGGTACTCCAAATGAGTTCATATGGAGTTATTTTTCGGAAAAAAAAGCGCTAATGGAAAATTTAGCTTCATTTAAAATTTAGTTAAACTAAAATGGTCATATTACATTCTTTTTTAAAATTAGAGGGTTCTAAAATAGTATCTAAACTATTACTGATAATTGTTACCTAGCAAATATAGTTTTCAAAAACGCTTGTTTTTTACTATTAATAGAAAGCAAATTTAGAAAATACCTTAGATTTAGTTGTTTTCAAATATCAGAGATATGAAATTAATAAATAAATAAATAAATAAATAAATATATTGTTTGCCATTTAGGTAAAAACATATATCATACATGCTAATAATGAGAAAAAACCAAACTAGAATTTAGTATCAATGTGTATCTACAGTAAAACTCCTTGAATCACTATAATTCTTTTTTAACAGAGAAATTTACTTCAATCCAACGCAAGAACTAAAGTTTCTGGGATTTAGAAAAAGGAAAATTTCTCTTAGCTCTACATAACTATTAGCAAAACTTAACAGAAAAATGACCATTTCGAACTACCGCAAAAATCATCATAATTGGTGATGTAGTCATTTTTCACTTACTATGTGTCACATAAAACAAAAGGTTTAAACTTGAAATGTTTTTTCTAGTGCCTCAACCTCTGGCTGGGGAGCTCCCAGTCATGAATTTAATTTAGCACGCGGGTAATGCAACACGCAGGAAAGAAATTATCGCATAAATTGTCTAGATTTCTAGCAGCTTTCTATCACATGGCAACAACTATTGCTTTTAATCCATAAACTTAGTAATTTATTTTTGCATTTTAAAACAAATGAAGAGGCATGTTATATATCGTTGGAAAGAAAGAAAAAACTGGTGTAACTTTTCAATATATACAAATTAAAACTTTCGCATCATAACTCGAAAATATACAGTATAAAGAAAAGCTGAGCTTCGAAAAAATATAAAAAGTTCCCTAAAGATGTGCAAACCAAAAATCCAGTATTATTTAACACTTAGAAGTATTTGCAAAATAAAAAATAGCAAAATTTATTTTTTCGCCTATATTTAGTGACCTTTGCTTTTTTTCGCAAATAATAAAACACCATTAACATGGTGTTCTTAAGGGGCAACTTTTATCTAATTTAACACGCTTCGTATCTCTTATTTTTCTTGAGTTTCCCATGTTGGAAAAGTTATCATGAACACCTTGTATAGTTACAAAATTCGGAAAACTGCAAATTAACCTATATCCCAGAATAATTAACACAAAATGTAAAAATTACCCACTCCAGACTCCTTCTCAGTAGATACCTTTACAATTAATTACGCGTATTACTTTTACGCTTTTTTTCCGCTTTTTTTTCAATAATTAGTTAGTTAGAAATAATAATACTTGAAAAAGCGATCGGTATTTTAATAGTTGGTATTCATTATTCCAAAGATTGCTCACAGGAACTCAAAATTTTGTTCAATCAAAAATTCCTTACTCTTATCACGTTTCAGAGACAAACATTCGTTGTCCAAGGATCTTGCCCTAATAGAAGGGATATTATCCGGAGAGTGTTTATAAATAAAAACATTTCTCAAGCTGTTCTGCCTTTAATACTATCATTGTTGTCCGAAGGAACATTATGGGTGCTGTCACAAAAGAAAAAACCAAGAAATTTTGCTTCTCAAAAAATTTAGAACCATATTCATATTGTTTAGAATATAATATATATTTTATAACTAACTCCGTCCATGTAGATGTAGAGAGTTCCTACTACACAGGAATTTCTTATCGAGCAGCTCTCAATCTAATACTATCGGTAAAAAAGCGAAGATGAATTTGTAATTAAAAGACAAATTAGAGAAATTTACATTACAAGATCAGCAAATCGAAAATATGAAGTTACATAGAATCGAGTTCGAATTCTAAAATATATCGGAAACATATTCTCCCTTACAAGGACCACTATCAAACTAGTTACCTGAATGGCTCTTAGCAGTGCACATAAGATTCAGACTCTATCATCAAAAATGTAAACCTTACTACAAGAATACAAGATAGAAAATAGTGAACGAATAAAGACACCAGGTCCGATTAGACAACAATCTTTACTTGTTTTTCCATTTTTCCGCGAAAAACCAGAATTTTATATTGCGTCAACAATTATTCTCTACATTCGTATCACATCTGAATATTATTAAAATGACCAAAGATATTTAGTTATAACATACCAGAAACCCAGTCATCCAGTATGTTCTCAAACTATTAGTAGATGGATAAAGCTAGTATTAAAAAAGAGCCGCATAGTTACCAATATTTTTCCAAGCTACAGTATAAGACACGCTTCCTTCGATGTAGCAAATAGAACAGGGTTAATATAGACACGACATGTTGAACACCGAATTCTCAATATTCAATCAACTTTTGTAATAAACCTGTAATTACCTAACAGTCAATTTTTGCAAATAAGTATAGAGAATTAGTTTAAATTTTTGAGATTTATAAGGGGCTATTGTTATGTATAGGCTATTGCAAACCGGGTTGATGCTTGTATAGGCTATGTATATCATAATATACGAAAACTGTTTTAAATACGATAAGATTCAACACAATTTCGCACCTATCACTTTAAACATCTACATTGTAATTATATCGGAGGACAAGCGAAGGAAAATTGTAAGATTAACCGACTTACCTGTAAGGAAGGTTGATCGTAATTTTCCGAGCTTGTCCTCCGATATAATTACAAAACCCTCACCTCACCCGAAGAACCCAAGTGCGAAATGCGTATCACAAATAACGAAATGAGGAACTAAATGAGCTGTAATGAGGTGTTACGTCGGGTGTTTTTTGATTATATACTTTCAAATGTACCGATAGGTATGACATAACGTGACACTACATTGTAATTATATCGGAGGACAAGCTCGGAAAATTACGATCAACCTTCCTTACAGGTAAGTCGGTTAATCTTACAATTCTTATTTATTTACATACAAAATCTATAATAACCCACAAAGGTACATACTGTTGATTTTAAAATTGTTTATTTATAGTTGGTATTTTTATTTTTCTTCTTTAAAAATAATTCACTCGCAAAATCGCCCGTAAATTAAACTTTTCGCTCGACGATAAAATATAATTTTATCGTATTGTATAAAAAAATAACTATTATATCTTGTAAACTACAAATAATTAATTGTGTATAAATAAGCGGGTATTTTGTTAGTAGTAATTTAATTATCCTAGTAAGTTAAGATAGTGAACATTTTCCGTTATTTTGTACAGCATCAATTTTATTTATAATTATATAAATAAATAATTAAATGTATCTTCATTTCAAACAGTTATTTACCTGTCATTTGAATTTAAATTGCGAAAGTCAAGTACCTAGTTATAACTTAACTATATTTTTTTAAAGAATCGTTGTGAATGAATTTTTGAAAATATGGAATTAACCAGAGAGTATAAAAAATATAATTTATTTTTTAAATTATATTTTATATTATATAATGGCACAATTAAGGGTCTCAGGGGCAGTGGGCGAATAATCATTGCCCCTATATCCACAACCTGCATATTAGCTAAGAAAAACTTAAACATTTCACCACTATGGGACTTACAGAGACATTGTGGTAATAAGCCTGGTGACGTCAGAGTCAGGGTGCGAGAGGGAGCTTGTGCTCGGATCCGCGTACCTGCCTTATGATCAATCAGGCGATCCACCACCGGGAGGCCTTCGCAAACTGGAGGAGCGAGCCCACACAAAAGGCTGGCAAATTCTTGTCGGGTGCGACGCCAACGCACACCATCATGTCTGGGGCAGCACTGATACCAACAAAAGGGTTGAGTCTCTTCTTGACTATTTGCATTGATTATAATATACTAGCGTAAACAGATTTACCAAATGCGTGTAGCGTGAGGCTACACCGAAATGCCTTCCTGCACCAGAGGCCAACACTTGTTCAGAAAACTTTTGCCTTCTTTTGTCAGATGGCGGTAGTGTGCATGATAGACAAGGAATGAACAAGGAGCGCTATAGAAAATAAGTGGGAATTAAACCGACCAATTAGAATCGTTTGAGTTCTTATTTCTTCACACAGACGAACTATCTACATCTACACCGTTCCCCGCCTACGTGCTTACCCTTCATTATTACACAATAAAGCTACTGAATTAACTGAATGTTAACACATAGATTCTCTCTCCGTTGCGTTTGTATTGTCTTTAATGTGGAGATATGTATGAAAAACCCGTAATTCATGACATACTTCTCTGAATACAGTGGTAAGTAATGGATAAGAAGTTATAGGAATATAAAAAATGCGAATTAAAGAATATAACGTAACTAAATATTTACTATAATTAATAGTATATTTTACAAAAATATTTACACGGTAAAAGCGCTCGGTCCATGCTGTAAGTAAGTATATTGTTTCGAACGTAATTTTAGTTTGAAATAGAAAAAAATCTGTATGAATTTTTGGTTTCTAACATTTCGGGAAAATAGAAGGTTTAACCTTCCTGTACTGTTCATTTCTTACCTACACTTGTACTGCTCGGGTCATATTGACCCATTTGGGAATTTATGCTAAAGAAATGCGTTTTAGGTTTAATATGATGTATAATTTATACTGTATTGAATAGTATTAAAAATAATTAGTTTTCTATGGACAAAAATATTTATTATATTAATTTACAATAATATAATTAATATTTGCAATTATCATAGATAATAATTGAGTGTTTCGGACAAACATATTTTTTGCAAATATGACATACTGCCTTATACTTATTATCACTTTTGATGCACTTCACACATCTACCTCTTTTATTTGACGATGTATGTGTAGCGCTTGTAGTAGCAATGATGTCAATATCTTGTGCACGTTGCACTATTGGTTTCTAAGTTTCGCCACTTTTCTTCCAATTTCTGAATTGATAAGGCTTTTTCCAAGTTCTTCAATATATAGTCGTCGTTTATACAATTTATGTTTGTTCGCATTGTACGCTGATATATCTAGCATATTATAAAATATTATCATTGGCCAACGCTGGCTCATTATTTTTGTAGTGCAAGTCGTTACCAGCTTGTCTAAGATTTCTGCAGCACCTTTTGCAGCAATATAATCTAGGATTGCTTGTGGTTTCTTGTCGTTTCTCTAAAGTGATGTTATCTATTTCTTTTCATTCTTCACCGAAGCCGTTTTCCTTCTATATTCGTCATTTTCTTTATAGTACTCAAAATGATTGTTGTATTATGAAATCGAAACTGGATTTTATATCGGATATGCGACTAGTAGCATAAACAGTTGGTCCTGGTACTGTTTTCATGACATTTGCAGCACCATGATGCCCCCTATTTACCGCTGAACTCAAACTCCAATAAATATAATTATTTTTGGAGTACATTACATTAGTGTTTTCATTTTCCTCGCCTTCCGTTGTATTTGCCACAGCAGCAGTATTTTTTGAGACAAGCGTGTCGATATCATCCGAAGTTTCATCAGAATGGACGGAATCGTCTTCCTCATAAACTGAATCTTTATCTATATCTGAAATCTTTTCGTAAAATTCTTCATCTTCCAATATTTTTCTCAACTTATCATCACTAAGTGCTCTTGTTTCGTTATTCATTCTAATAAATTATAAAATAATTGTAAATTCATAAATTTGTCAACTATAATTTTTTTATAACTTACCTGTTAGGATGGAAAATTGGGAAATGATCGGACACGCAGTCTAATGTAAATAATTTATTTCCTGGCCTACGTTTCGACTGTACTACAGTCTTCCTATGTTACTTATGAACCTTTCTACTGCAAAAACCTAATAATACTACCGTAAAACAAACCAGAATAATGTATCACAGCGATTCACTATGCACAAACACGTCGAAACACAGGTTATTCGGTAAAATATTACCACGGGTCATATTGACCCGAACGTAACGAATGTCACTTTTCAATTTTCAAAAAAACCGTTATAAATATATACTTAAATTGTATTGTATACAGTAGTATACTATGAAATATTAATTGTCTTAAAAGCGCATAAATGTAGAAATAATTAAAACAATAATGCAGCAATTTAAAGTCGCGCTTGGGTCACATAGACCCGAACAGTGCAGAAAGGTTAAAAAAACAATAAAACTACAGCAAAATAATATAATTAGACGATGGTATCGAAAGTTGTATATGAGCATTACAATATTACAAATGCATATAACACTATTAATATTTAATGCCGAGAAAAAATGACGCCTGAAATGAGCCTTTTTTTGTCTAGTTTCTAAAAAGAAACACACTCTAAACACAACGAAAACCCATTTGATTGAAAATTGTAATATACCTAAAAAAATTCTGAAAAGAAAATAGGTTCATATTGTTTCAACATAAGTATAGAAATATAAATATGTTGTATTGTAATTGAAATGATCTACATAACTAGAGCTAATACAACATATTGGATTAAAAGTAAAAAATTAAATAAATTTTTTAAGAGATTCTGAACTCATAATTCTAAATAATGTTCGTTCTTTCTACTTATGTTGCAATATACGAGTTTTCCTTTTACCTTTTTCTGTATTTCTTTTATTAAAGGTTACTTTTACTTTGTAAATTTTTTTGCAAATTATTAGTTTCTCTAAAGTATAAACCCTATGCTGTTTACAGTTTTCATTGGTATCTATCCATTTAGGTAAATTATTGTTTATTATGGTAAATATTTTTTGTTTTACATTTACCTGAAAACATATTTCACTAAAACATTTTTCAAAAATATTTAAACACTGAGACACTACATTGATAAACTCATCTTCAGGAGCGTATAGTCCTTCATCGGTTGATTTTATATTTTCGTACGTTTTATGCAATATAAACAATTCCTTGGGATTTTTTAATTCAGATTGTTTTGTCATATAATGTTTACAATCATTACATTTGAATTCTTCAATGCACTTCTTAGCCAAATATCCTGCAAAATATACAACAGAACATTCTTCAGAAGTAGTTACGGGGTCAGATATTTCAGCAGGTGAAAATGTCACAGAACATGAAGGCAATGAATCGTCTGTTAATGTCTCAATTTTATAATTAATAGGAGTATCATTACCGATACTGGATGAGATTTCTGGTATATCACAATTTAACAAAGACATATCTTCATCAGGTTCACAGTTTGAACTGGTAGATGGTTTCATTAGTGAATTTATTAAGTTAGATCTAAATGAAGTTCTAAATGTTCGTGCCGTAGGATTCCTGTTATAGCCACCTTTCTGACGGTATATGGAAAATAAATTTTCGAGGCAATCTTGATTTAACCGACTGGTGAATATAAACTGTACATTAAATTTGTCATGTTCTTCGTTAAACAATTCAGTTATACCATTTACTGTCTGTATCAGACCAGTAAAGCACGTCGGATTTTTATCTTGTTTATTGGAAAGTTTTTTTAATTTTGGTATAATTAATTTTGCTTCATTTAAAATTGTAATTGCAGTGGTATTGGCGTATGAAAGTGCAGACTGGTATTTTTTGAAAAAAGTGTTCTGCTGTTGAGAACGTCAAACAAATTATTTAAGAATTCTACGAAATTCGCAGTATTTTCTGCAGTGTCGGTTTTAAGTTCTCCTGTACTAATGCACGTTTTTATCGCAGCTGCAACGGAATGACTTAATATTTGTACAGCTAATTTAACATTCATTTTCATAAATGTGTTAGGTGCAATGTGTGATTTGGTAATTTTTGGTAGCATTTTACTTTTTTCATTTTTCCTATCTATTACACATACTTTATTGATATCACCGAAACTTATTCTTTTTCCGTCCATTTCAAAATCTGCAGATAATAGATTATTTCTAAAATTCTTAAAGAGGTGAGGAACATGGAAAATGGAAAATATTTTTTTATCTTCTACATAGAAATAAGGTTTTTCTGTCGTAATTTCCAAGTTTTTCATTGCTTTTCTATTACTTGATCCCTGATCACACACTACCACTTTAGGATTTAATCCATGAAGAAATAATTTAGAAATAATGTCTCTGATTAGAGATACTAAATCTTTAGTTTTAATTCCAGTTCCTGTTAAGACATAACAAAGAGGAAGTTTCCAAGAGTGATATAATCATCGAACCATGAAATGAAATGAAATTCACACATTGAAATAGGAACTGATCTCAACTTGCTAGGTCGACGCGTAAATAGTTTATTTCAATTTTGTAATTTCTTCATTGGCGCGCCATCTATTGCTAGCTTTTTGAATTAATTTCTCTAAGCTTTGAGTGTAGCCATATGCTCCATAAGGCTGGTATATCTGTTTATACGTGATCTGGGCTATTTGTTAACGAATAATTTAGAAGTAGCAAATAAAGGTAATGAACCGACCTTCGTAACCAGAACAAGAAGGGAGGTAATTGACATAACCATAGGTACTGTGTACGCATGCGACACAGCGAAAAACTGGCATGTATTAGACGAGCCGTCGCTCTCTGATTATAGATATATACGATTCGACGTAGAATCAGACAACATATCTTCTGTGCCGTACAGAGACCCTAAAAGAACTAACTGAAACCTATACAGGGAACAATTAGAAATTGAACTGGAAAACTGCCCGCCCAAAGCAGGAAATCCAGCAGAACTAGAACTCATGGAAAACAACCTCCGTAAAGCGATAAAAACAGCATTCGAGGCCAGTTGTCCAGAGCGGGAAAAAAACCCTCAAGAAAGGTGCCTTGGTGGCATGAGGGACTGTCCCGTCTAAAAACAGAAACACGAAAGTTGTTCAACAGAGCAAAACGAACCGGAGAATGGGACGTTTATAGAACGTTACTAACCGAATATAATAAAGCCATAAGGAAGGCTAAAAGAGACTCTTGGAGGAAGTACTGCCAGGAACTTGAACAGATACTAGAAAGTGCTAGACTCCAAAGAGCCCTCCTAAAGGAAAATGAGGGACTGCTTGGCTCTCTCAAAAAACCGACGGGAGAGTATACTGAAGGGGAAAAAGAAACGATGGAGCATTTACTGCAGACACATTTTCCCCAATCAGTAAATCTTACACAAACTAGAGGGAAACAACAGCAAAACTTAGTTGGATCATACACTAGGACCACTAAGGATGACTGGACACTTGCCAAACAAGTGGTTAACCAAGAGAAAATTAAATGGGCGGTCAGAAAGTTCTTGCCCTTCAAATCTCCAGGAAAGAATGGTATCGTAACTGCTATGTTACAGCAAGGAATAGATCACTTGGCACCCATATTGTGTACCATGTTTAGAGCCAGTTTGGCACTAGCATACATACCAATAATGTGGAGACAAGTCGTATTTATACCCAAACCAGGGCAAGATACATACGCCCAAGCGAAATCATTTCGGCCAATAAGTTTAACATCTTTCCTTCTAAAACTGCTGGAGAGACTAATTGAGAGGCATATGAGGGATACTGTACTGAGGAAACTTCCTCTCCACAAATACCAATATGCCTATCAGTCAGGAAAATCGTGCGAAATGACAATCTGCGAAGTCGTTCGCTGAGCAGAAAAAACATTACAACGAAAAGAAGTTGCTCTAGCAGCATTTTTGGACATAAAGGGAGCATTTGACAACACCTCCTTCCAATCAATAAATTGAGCAGCTGTTAGATCCATCTACAGTATGTAGATGGATCTCTAACATGCTAGAGAAAAGAGAAATTTATGTCTCCTCGAACAACCAGACTGTAGGGGTACAAGTTATGCGGAGATGTCCGCAAGGCGGAGTCCTCTCCCCTCTATTGTGGTGCCTCGTTGTGGACGAACTCCTACGGGAACTGAACGAGGTAGGATATACAACCATTGGTTACGCGGATGATGTAACTATACTGGTCACAGGCAAATTTGAGGGAACAGTATCAGAATTGATGCAGGGGGCCCTAAATTATGTGGAAAATGGTGCAACAAAGAGGGATTGTCTGTAAACCCGACAAAAACCACAATTGTACCATTCACAAGATGGCTAAAACTTGATGGACTGAAACAGTTATATCTGTACGGAAAGGAAGTCATGATAGAAGAAGAAGTCAAATATCTAGGAGTGACACTAGATAAAAGACTGACATTCAAACCTCATGTAGAAAGAACAGCAAACAAAGCCATAAGATCCTTGTGGGCCTGCCGGCGTATGTTTGGAAAAACTTGGGGCCTATCACCGGGAATGACTTACTGGATTTATTCAGTAATGATAAAACCCGTCATAGAATACGCCAGCCTGGCCTGGTGGCAAAGAACAAAAACAAAGCACTGTCAGGAGGCACTTAGCAAGGTACAAAGGCTATCCTGCTTAGGGATAACAGGAGCTATGCCAACCACACCAACATCGGCAATGGAAACTCTGTTAAGCTTGCCCCCACTACACTTAGTGGTAAAATCAAGGCCAATTAGCGGAGCATGTAGGATGAAAGTTTTCTCAAAAGAGGATAAATGCAGAAATGGACACTCTGAAATTTATAGAGATGAACAAGCACTCCACTTTACAGATGGTATCTGATAGAATCAATAAGATGTATACCATCGAGAAAACCTACAAGATAATAATTCCTGATAGGGATGCATGGGAACATTCTCAAGGTCCGGTTGAAAAAGATGACATAGTCATCTATACAGACGGCTCCAAAACAACCAATGGAACCGGAGCTGGAATACATGGGGCAAAGGGACTAAGGCACAACCAATCGGTTGGACTAGGGACAAATGCAACAGTATTCCAAGCAAAAGTACACGCAATATTAACCAGCGTGCAATTACTATTGGAGAGGAACTACCACAATAGAAGAATCTCCATAGTAACAGACAGCCAAGCCGCACTCAAAGCTTTAAACTCGTGTGAGGTAGGCTCAGGATTAATTCTGGACTGCATCCACAGATTGAATGCCTAAGGAGCGAGTAACAAACTAAGACTGATATGGGTACCCGGGCACTCAGATATCGAAGGAAACCGGGTAGCCGACCGTCTTGCAAAATACGCGACAAATATAACTTTCATAGGACCCGAACCTGCCTGTGGAATTACTGCTGAAACAGTTAAACAGGAAATTAATACATTGCTCTGGCAATGGCACATACGGCACTGGACAGCCATATCAGGCCAGAGACACTCTGAGCTCTTCCTGAACGAGCCATCCAAGAAAAGAACTGACAACTTACTCTTAATGAGCAAGCAAGATGTTAGATTAATAACAGGACTGGTAACAGGACACTGTCAAATAAATAAACATTTGCACAGGTTGGGCCTTAAACAAGAATCATTATGCAGAGGATTTGGAGAAGAGGATGAAACTCCTCAATATCTAATATGTCACTGCGAAGCATTTATGGCAAGCAGACATAGTCTTTTAGGAGCAAAGAAATTGCATACTGACACTAAAGGACATCAGTCTAAAGAAAATCCTGGAGTTCACAAAACAAACAGGACTTCTAAAATAGAAGTAAAACACGGAGGGTACAATAGATCAGAAAGGTCGCAGTACAGGGACAAAGATGAACAACCTCTCGATAATAATAATAATAAAAAATATAATAGAAACAAAACACTTGTCTTAGTCACTCATTTGGAAATATGTGACTTTTGATTATTTGCGGACTTTTTAAAAAAAACGGGTTAGAAGATTTTCGGCTGAAGAGATTCATGCAATTCAAAAGATTATTACGAGTAGTTGTGAGCTTTAACAGCGGGTGCAAAGAAAGAATAGTGAGGTGTATTTTCATTGAAGGGAACTAACTATTTTGAACATATTAAAAACAAAATATAAAAAAAATTGAAACTTAGGGTGTCTCATTCTCTATTCTCAGATAGCCAAGTTATAAATTTGATAAAACGCCTTTGAGTTTTGTTGGTGAATTATAAAGTGAAATGCAAGGTCAAGTATATTATGATCGAAGAGTCTTCTAACATTTTTGAAGGTTTTTATTCTAGGGATTGACCAGTAACAGGATTTCGTTTATGTCCTACACGGAGAATGGTGATGTAATTAGAAGAGTTGGTTAAATAGAACCGTGGGCAATGGGTATTGAATTTATGTTAAGCGGTCTTCCAATAAATGTAAGAGATTTTATACAAAGCGCAAGATATCGTTGTGAGCGATGTTGGTTGCAATTGGGTTACTGTTTGTAATAAAGGCAATTTCATTAGTTGCTTGTTGAAAAAGGAGAGATCAAGTCGAGTTTGTTGTTCTTAATATGTATTATAATGGTCGATTACCCGCATTGCCGATCTACATGTATGTAATATAAGATATTAGTTATTATATTAGGTGTTCATTTCGTAAAGCGTCTAGAAAGGTTGTAAAAAATTTTATTTGCACATGGCACTAGTTTTCGCAAAGTAACAGGCACGTTGAGTACATTGCCACTTAGACGTATTGATATGGCGTTACCTATTCTTGATCCAAGTTATGATCCATGCAGAACAATGGTGTACTGAAATAGAAATTATAACATCAAAATTTCACTGGAGATCTTTAGTTAAGATAGTGGGAACCTGTGACGAAACTACGCTAAAGATTGGTATAATTCGTGAAATTCAGAAGTGAAATATAGTGACAGTTTCCGCCTCATTCTCAACGACTTATTTCCTATAGTAAGGAATCTGAATGATAGGTTAATGAAAGCAATTATTCTGAAATCATGAAGTGCCTGAGACTCACTTATACTACGGTATCTACTACAGTGTGACGTGTTTCAGTTTGACCATCTGTTAGAGGACATTTCAACAAATCTATTTTGGCTTTGATTTACAAGTGAAAGCAGTCTAGTTATCTGACGTTATATTGATTGCTTCTCTTTTCAGAGCTTGTTTAAGCTTATTGAGCACACAGATTTATTGCGTGGATCTCGGCTTGAGATATGCTGAAACCGTTGTGTATAAATTCCTATATTTGAACCAAATAAACCCGTTCCAGTGTCTTCTGACTCTAGTTTGGAACCATCGGTAAACCAGGACACAGAGTCTGTTTGCAAATGTGGTCCTACTACTTTCCACCGAAGGCGATTACCAGCAGTTACTTCATAAGTCTGCTTAAAGTTATGCTTCGTCGTCATCGTGTCACAGGCTGACGTTGTTGTTTTATCTAGGTGTAGCTTTTTTGTAGAAATCCTTTGTGTTCTACGTATTTTTCAAAGCCTAAAGTCTGTTGTCTTGCATAGTGCATAGGCCTTGGTACCAAAATCAATTTCATTACTGTACTTTGACAGGTATTCAAAGGCTATGGTCTATGGAACTAAGACGGGCCATCGTTGTGTTTTCGCAGCGACACTTGTCCAGTGTTTTGTTAACTTTTGGCTGCCATATTAACGATGCATGAGTGATCATTGGTCTAAATACGGTGATGTATGGCTATTGGGCCATTTCTTCTTCTAGTTCCCAGTTTCGCTAGGACGACGGCGGCATTTGTTCGAGGCTACTGCGGGATTTGTTTTAATGATTTTGTTAATGTATAAATTTCAAGTGGGCTTTTCATTGTTCATGTTGCACGTACCTGCGTTTACATTAAGGATAATATGATTGAAGAAGGAGTTTTTAACAGAAAAGTTTCTACTGCCACTGAAGCAGGGCTGTCTCGAATAAATGGCACTCGTAGAGCTGGGGGATTTTGCAAGAGTTGAATATGTGCTGGAAATTAAAGGTTGTGTGCGGTGTGTACTGAATGTAAGATTGAAGCATTCGATCAGTTACATGATGGTGTTATTATGAAAAAAATATTGATAACAGTGGCGGGAGAGCTGTAATTATGGATGAAGTCTATACCAGCCTGTCCCGAAATAATAAATCAGAATGGGCGAGCGTCTTGCCCAAGATAATTATCAACAAATGGGGCTACGTATAGCACTGATAGTGAGAGAATGTGTTGAATGAACCGTGTTAGCATGATTTATATAGCGCTGAGCAGGCAGTTCAAATCTGAGTGAACTCTTATCAATTGCTTACGACATAATTTTAATGAAGTTATTCAAGTCCCTGTCATCCATGTTCCAAAACCTCTAAGTCGTTACGGATAGAACTTTTATGAATATTAAAATTTAGGTGCAGATATGGTAGTGGTTTGGAGTAGTCCCCGAGTCTGCTCCCATAACATGCTACAAGTGGTTGAAGTAGTCCCTGAGTCTGTCTTTACAGAACATACTACATGACGTTATTGAAGTTCTAATTTCAAGAGTATCAGAACGCACGAGCGTTAAAATTGTTAAATGAGACGTACTAAGTGTTTATTCAGTATGAGACTGTTTCAGAAACAGAGTCCAGTAACGTTGACCGAGTAGATGATTTTGCAAATGATGCAGAACTTAAAGTATCCCGAGAGCAGAATACCGATCAGCGTGGCGTTTTGGTTTTGATAAGGCTGTAGCCGATCAGTCTTCTCGTTGCCGTTTTCGAAGCGGCCATGCCAGTTTTGTCAAATTGTGAATTTGTTAAATATTTTAGTTGTGGCAAGCCAGATCATTCGCAGAGGAGTTGCACAGGGCAACTGGTGCCTCATGCCACGGTTGCGAAGCCAAGTATTTTACCTGAAAAACAATCGAGCAACAGAAATCTGTCAAACATTGAAAGTAGAGAGGTCAGACAAGACGAGATTTGTTTTTCAAATGTATGTCACAATATTTGGCATGCCTAAGTGCAGCGTGATGGACGTTGGTACAAATTGTTTCAAGCTTAAGCATGCCGGAGTTTTTCGATTTATTTGGTATTACGTATTATTACATAACACTTGAATTCATGTTCTAATTTTTAGATAGAGCGGTTCATGCGTACAATAATGAATATTCTGAAGGTTGAGAGCACAATATGGTCAGCCTGGTCCGCAAGCATGACTAAAAATTTAAAGGGCCGACAAAACTTTTGTAAGATAAGTGGCTAAAGAGCAATTAGGGCATTGGTTTGGAGATTGGTTATTTTCGTTAAACTCCTCAGAATTATTAGCTTTCAGTGGACACGCTACTGTATGCCTCTGTCATGTGAATTCCGGTATCTGCTACTGTCATATCTCTGCCGAAGATGACATGCTACTGGATGCCTCTGTCATGAAGTTCCGGTATGCTACTGTGATGCCTCTGCGGAAGATGACGTACTAAGTAGGTGCCTCTGTCATGTGTGTTTTCCAGTAAATGAATTATGCAGAGGCCCAAGACGACGTACTAAGTTTTCAGATTTACAATAGGATCTCTGATTTAGTACCTGAATGTTAGAAAACCAGTAATAACATGTTTTGTTTGTTTATCCGGAAACACTGAGGCATCGAGAGAATTAGTCTATGTATCGGTGACTCTCATCCGGCACAAGAGGCCGTGTTAGAGAATAAAGTTAAGAATGCCGGAAATGGTTATACGATGTATAGTTTATAAAAATAATAAATGTTCTAAATCAAATATAATTTATAACTTTCTTGTCACAGTAATTATTTTGCGTAAGATTATTAATTATGTTTTGTCTCTAATTCGCTATTTAGGTACGTAACCAATGTTGTTGGATAAGAACTACATTTAACGATACTGGTATTCACGTATTTTATTTCAGTTAATTTCTAGATTTCAGTGTGAGAACATCGATATCGTAGTGATTGATTTGTGTAGTGATTCAGGTGGGTTGAGTTTTACACACACTTTTAGTCCACGATAGCAAGAGTAATGCAAATACGGATTTGTATGATTATTCTCTTAGTTTACTGCGTTGTCCTTTATCCTAATCCTTGTTGATCGGTCGTGCCCGGTAGTCTCCAAGCGTGATGAGAGAGCTATAAGGGTAACCAGGAATGCGATCTGTATCCATGATTGCTAGCCTCGTGGGTTTTCGCTGATTGACCGCGCGGTAACGGCCGGGATGGTTTTATCCTGGTTTTGTAGCTATGCCCCTAAAGCCACTAGGGTTGATCAGCACCTAAGCGGAATTCGGGTTAGAGTAGCTCCCTATTCCCAGGGGTGGTAATGGCAGGGTTGGTTGTGCAATCATACCTCGGTGCCGGTATGAACCACACCGCTCAGTGGTGGTAATGGCAGGTACAATTGAGTATATGTACGCGTAAGTCCGGGCCACACTGGTAATGGCAGGTACAGTTAAGTATATGTACGCGTAAGTCCGGGGACACACTGCTATTGAGTAGCAGGTATGCGTTTCGCATAAGGTGACTTATTCCATTTTCCCTGTCTATTGAACTTTGTTGCATACGTGTGTTATTTCTCGTGTGATTTCTCAATACATTCCTTTGTGGATGATGCGCCTGTATTTTGTGAATGATTGCCTCCTCACTGAGTATTTCTCATGTGTTAATTCTTTTGCAGAAATAATCACGGCGTGGAGGAGGATTCCGCGTGACCGGGTTCGGCCAGGCGACGGTCATCTAGATTTGTTATTTTAATCGTCATTCATAATATTTCAGAAGTGGGATCAGAACATTTTTTACTTTCAGCTTTTGGGATCACACCAGCACAACTTTTAGAACAGTGCGGATATTGGTTACGTTTATGTTTAGCTGGATTACGAAACTGGAGTTCACAAGTTGACAATTGACGAAGTAGAACTGGATGAAGGATTCAACATAGTACCAGACATAGTTCAATCCATACTTATCATTGTTAGACAGCCTTTCACAGAATCACCGGAAGTAGTTGTGTACAACGATTCAAATTGGTTAAGATTTTTCAGGAAAAACAACTCATCTAATGGAATCGAGGCGACACACCGTAAGAAGGTTAACATCTGAGCCAAACATGCAACTGTTATACCACCAGGATATGTAGGACACGTGATGTGCCATGTGGAAGACAAAGGAGAACTTTTTGTGTATTTAAGTGTATGAACAAATGAACAATTGTAGTAGCAGACAAGGATATGGAATGTGTTCTACCAGTCTTGAACTGATCACATGCGAAATTAACAATTTATTTAACAATGTGTATAATAATGACAATAAATTGCTTGATCTGATATTAGGAAAAATTAATTGCGAAATAGTAAAAAAATTTAAGAAAGCTAACTTCCCGGCTTTATGTCACTGTAGAATTGCATGTACCACGCCAGTCATCTAAGTAATCACTATATTTCCTTTGTTCAAAAGCCAGAACTAATATGCAATTGTTCTATTTCGGTATTCTTATGAGTCTATAAAAGCATTGTTTATCACTGAAAACACGACGTTTAAAAGATCTATAGACGTACTGTTTTTAGCGCCTTTCGTATTCTAGGGGTGGTAGTCATGCAAATAAATTACATATAACCTCAAAATTGTAAGTTGTTCATGTTGAAATATTACTTCTAATTATTGATTTTTATCTTATCTCCAGGTAATAAGACTAGAAAAAAAAGAAATTCATAGCTATACCTGTGTTAGTTCAGAAAGAAGAATCTGTGAAGTTAAAATCCTTCAACTAAAAAATTATGAAACATGAAACAATGCGCTCAGATTTGCCTTGTCAAAACAATTTAAACGGTAAGTTTTATTTATTACAATTTAACTTTATGGTAAAATTGCAATTTTCAGCTGATTGTATTCTTATATCAGGCAGGTTTTGAAATGTATGGTGCACGTTACTTGAAATGTTGACACTGTCAACTCAATTTGTGGCTACTTGCAAGCATATATGAAAATTTTACGATCCATGATTTACAGTTCAACGTCGAGGCGAACTGTCGAATATTAAATTTTTAAATATGATTTAGACATGCGTGCCATATACAAATACAACATATGTTTTGTATTGAAGAATGTAAGAACAGCTGTTGCTGTTATGTCTGCAACTGAACAGTGGATGTGTTGACAAAATGGAGGAATGTGAAAGTGTACATCAATAAATTCTTCATTAATGTATTTCATTATTTAAAAAGTTTTATTTATGATAATAACTAACACAAACCAGCGATCCCGATTCGTTATTGGATAAATTTACATTTATTAAAAGATATGTCAAATCAGGTGGTTCATTAATAAACCGGTGGAGTACATTCTAAGTATTGGTTTTCCTCTTTCATAATTATATAATGCTTGATACAATGTTTTAATGTAAACAATCAATCAGAATCACACAATACACAAACTGTGAAAATGTGAAATTTCAAATGCTAGCGGGAAGCGCTACCAACATAACATAAAGAAAACACCAAGACAAATTTTTGAAAAGTCCTTTTTAAAAAAATCCAATTGTAAAATTACCTCGATAGAAAAAATAGTATAAAACACATGAGTCATAAGGCCTGTTAACGCACTCGTCCTTTGTAAAACTCGCCTAGCGGCTCGTTAACAGATTGCCTTATGAAACTTGTGTTTTAATGCATTATTAATTTTGATATTTTCATTTCGCCACCAAAGCAGATTATAAAATTTATGTCAAACTTAAATATAATATTTTCTTAATTCAATTTATTTATGCTATATTACCTTTATATAATATGTATTGTATTTGTATTTTTATTTGATTTTTGTGTATCCATAGTGTCACGTCTTTGTATTTTATATTTTCTGTATATTTTGTCCTGTTATTGGAATAACTGTTGGGCAAATAAATATTATTATTATTATTATTATTATTATTATTATTATTATTATTATTATTATTATTATTATTATTATTATTATTATTATTATTATTATTATTATTATTATTATTATTATTATTATTATTATTATTATTATTTTTACAATTCCAAATGATAAGAATTGTATATTTGAAAAATATTCCCGAACTCTGATTATTATTTGGTCACAAATATGAGAAGGTAAATATTATGACAAAATAAGCTTGATTTTCATTTAGAATTCGAAAATAATTTATTCAAATTGAAAGTAGAACGCAAACAGTGTTGAAGTTGAAAAGTGGAATTTGCTCCATTTTCCATCTCTACAAACTATTGTCATTTGCGATAAATTTGCTCAGTAAATGAGATGCATTGAGAGCCCGGTCGCTTGATTACACCTGAAGACGCTATTATCATTCTATTATTCCGGCGGATACGGGAGCACAAAGAGTTCTCTTCTCGTCGCTAAAGCCGCTTCCATTAGAGGTAGCTATAACCTAACCGCTGGTATTTAAAAATTTTTAATTAACTCTTTCACTCGGCGGTTTTTAATTTAAAAGATTGCGAAGTTCTTTATCCACAGACATTATTTCAGGACATGTTTCAGCTTAAGGGGATGCTTTTTGTGTCTTTATGAATTAATGAAGCGTTATCAAAAGAAATTTTTACACATTTTAAATCTTGACATCTGAATGTTCTTAAATATAATTAGGTTCAAATAAAAGATGAATAGAATTTATTTTTTTCTTTTCTTTTAAAACCAGAATATCCTGTAGCTATTGTTACAAAACAATAAAATTATAATTTATAACGAATAATAAAGAATTTTTAAGCTATTTAAACTTTCTCTAAAAATATCTTAAAATAAATATTTAATAAGCACTGCATATTTTTAAATGAATTGAACAAAATTTATTTTTAAATTATAAAGTAATTAATAAGAGTAAAATTAATAACTGCCTTTTTAAAATTCAATTACAGACAAAATTATAACTTTGCTACATTTTACACAATGATCCTCAGATTTAAAACACTTATCGTACCGTTCAACCAAATTATACATTTTGACAGAAAATTAGGTTTAATTTTTTGAAATTAGAATGCTATATTCTAACACGCTTATTAATACTAAAATTAACTTAATTTTTAAACAAATTTTGGTGAAAAATAAATAATAAAAATTGCTGTCAATAATGTAATTATTACTCTTCAAAAAAATGTAAATAAAAGCCAAAACACAGAAAATAGTATTCAAGTACTCGTTTGCTATGCAGCTAATGTCCGAATTTCTAACTTGTGCTAGAATAGGCTGCCATCTTAATTTATTTTTTAATATATTATTTTGATTAGGCCGTCATCTAATAAGAATGTAGCTCATTTTTAACCACTTTGTCGGTATACGTCCACTTTTAAACGTTTCTATCTATATATACAAACTTCTCTCAAGATAGACAGTAACAGGCTGTTGCACCTTTTCTATAAATTTCTCTGTTAGTGGGGATATTCTGTATAGTACCATGTTAATTCTGACAGCCTGTTATAATTTATATCCAATAAAACAAATTTATTATTATAAATTTATTTATTAAAAATCTCAAATTAATATACTATAGATAATAGCACATTAAAATACAAGTTTTATGAGACATGAATTTGGCGAACGCGTCTTTGATAGTTATGAGGGGCAAGTGCGCTAAAATGTCTTATGAAACGTGTATCTTATACTTTTTTTTTCTATTTTGTTAAAAAATATTCGTTATTTCATTTTTCAATTTATGAACATTGATTAGGAAGGAATACTTAATTTTTATTTGATTGGTGGTAACAGTGATTGAAAGTTACTTATTTTATTATTTCATTTCAATAGCAAGTCGTCTAGAAATAGTATTTACTTTAATGACATTTTTTTTAAGAAATACTTTAAAACATCCAAATGAAATAAAAGTGATACGAATCACGGTCAAATAAATATTATAAATGAATAAATAAAATTGATTTCATATTAAAGTTTTAGTTGCATTTGTTGCAAGGTGACAATTATTGAATGAATGACGTGGGTTTCCGTTAATTATGAATTATGAATAATTACCGATATCTGCGTACAAAGAAGATTGGCACAGCCAACAATGGGTAGGGTAATATACTGTGATGATATATTTTGATTTATATTGTATCTATTGAGTGCTGTCAAAACCGTCTGCAGAAATTCCCCTTCCCTTCATAGAAGAAGTTCGAAATACAATCAATTTGCTGTTTATTGAATTGATTTTTTAATTTATATCGAATCATAATTTATTTTTGTTTTTATCAAGTTCCAATGCTTGAACTTTCTCTTTTTAAGAATATTAAGTTGAAAACAGCTTTTCTAATTAAATTTGAATCATTACGTGAAATTAGTGATGTGCCATTTCAAAATTTCAATTGAAAAATTAAAAAAAATGTAAATTTCTAGCCCTAAATTTCATGAAACTGCGCATGTGCCGTCCAACTCTTTGCAATAGACTTGCGCAGATGACATGCATGCGCCTACACTTCTCTACGTGCAAGATATCTTTGATTAATCTACATACTGGAATTTGTTTATTTCTCGAATGTAAAATTCAGGATTATGTATGGTTGAAGTTTGGTAAAAAGTAAATGTAGAATTTTACTTTCTATTTTAAATATTTTAATACTTATTTTTTACATCTTTGTATTACATTTTGAATAATAAATTTTATTTTGTTTTGAAGTTATTATTTTTCTTATTTATTTTCAAATTACTTAATTTGAGATCCAAATATTTAAAATTCAACTGACAAATGTTAAGTTTCTTCAAATTTAAATGAAATTATCATTGACAGTCTCAGTGAAATTTTCATATGAAACTTTCATTAAAATTCATAAGGTAACATTTTGTAAAACGTTCAATAAAATATTTAGTGAAACTTTCAAAAATATAAGTTTCCGAAATTTGCACATCACTACGTGAAATTAATCTATATTTTATTTATAAATACCACGGCTTGTAGTTTGAATACAGTTAAATTATAAATAGAGAGAAGGTCAAATGCTTCATTAAATAATAATTTCTAATATTTAGTTTTTGTCTAAAATAGGTTTATTAGGTTGGACGCAAAATAAAGAATAGCGAATTGATAAGTTCATTTTATTTGACAAAAGTAGTAACCTTATTCCAGTCTCATCGAACAAATAAATTGGATTTTCTCGCAAGAAAATTACTACGGAGACCAACACCGTAGGAAATAAGAGACAATAAATCTAAATATAAACCAGCTCAACTAAAGTTGCTGCCTTCAAACTAATATAAATGAAATGGAGAATTACAGTAACAAATGAACTTCACCCACTTCCATTTATCTTTATTTATCATCTGTAGGTATTTATTTTATTTCAAGAAATAAGACTGATATTTAATAATTTTATACAATATTAGAAATATGTATCTATTTACTTAATGTAAACCGATTTATATTCAAAAACAATCCATTTGTTAAAATTAATAGCGATAATTCCAAAATTATCGAATAGGATGTCCCCAAAAAACATATTAGGTATTCTTTTATCATGAATATGAAAGTAAAACATCCGAAAATATAAAATACTTTTTATTCATACTTTTCAAGTTTTTTGTGGCCATTCGTTTTCTTCTCATTAGAGTATTCTAAGTTACAAGTAATTAAACATATCAACATTGGCAAAACGTTAGAATTTACTTTTTCAAAACCTAATTACATGGTTAATTGTGTATAAATATTTCATTACATATAAACGTCTAACCTAAGTTCTCCCATATTTTCTATAATTTCTTTTTGTTTAAAGTATAAGTTGAGTGTACCCAACTAAAATTCCATATTCGAGTAGGTATTTATTTACTAAAGGAATAAATGAATAAAATTTCAGAAGTTTGTTCACACAGAAAACTACTATTTTGAATAATAAATCTGTGCATTTCATTGGTTGAAGGTTAATTCTGATAAATTTTAATGTTTGACGAAGGTAAGTGCAGGATCGAAGATAATGCCTTAAGTCATTTTTTAAAAAGTTCATGACGACTGCAAACAATCAAGGAAGTATGAATACAAGTAGTACGGAGTAGGTACCTACACTAGTGATGATTAATTAAACAAAGCGTTGAGAACGTTTCTTCAACCGGACATTTTTGATTTTGTAATTTAATGATCTTATTCTCCAACTGTACTTTAACTATCCTTGATGATGATTCATTTGGAATCGAAACGCAGGAAAGTTAATTAAAGTACTATTTAATAAGCACTGTTTACCACGACTGTGTCTCCAATTATTTCTCATTATCCTTACAATCATACTAACAGTCAAAGGCATACCAATAAATTTAATATTAATATTGTTATGCAAATTGAAGAAGAAAAATGACAAATAACGTTATTACATATATTATGTTTTTAAAACTATCACATTTTTTTGTAGAAAAAGTACTTCGTCGACAGGTAGATTTAAGTGAGCAGGCCTATTTGCACCGGCAAATGCGTTTCATATTTTCTTTATTTTCATAAATGTTTCGATATAATATATACTATAAAAAGATTACTTCTTGTTCTAGATTAGCGAATAATCTTTATTAGCAAACATCATAATCCAATAACAAATAAAATACAAAGCATAATTATTCATAATTCATACCAACAACTTCACTTAAAATGAACTGGAATTAACAAAAACAAACACACGTGTCTTTTGTAAAAACTAAGAGGGTGAATGATGAGTCTATTTTCTATAGCTGGGGGAAGTCTATGACCTGTCCTAACCAAAATCAGTCACGTGTGTAGCCACGTGACTCCAGACAACTGCACAATTAGCGAGCAAAAATGAATAGAAATTTATTTTATAATTTAATATTAGCTTGTCCCAATGTGTGGAGGGATAATGCGATATAGAGAAGTTTCTACTAATGAGGGATTTGTGTTGGAAACTTTCTGGATAGAATTGTAAAAGTCAAAAATTTAATTAGGTAATTCGGTATATTACAGCGTGTTGGAGTGAAATTATTTATGAATTCGTTAGTATTTAATTTAAAACCTTATTCTTTAAGTACACATACAAACTGAAAATAATAATTATCATTAAAATGACTGCACCATATTGAGAACTTGAATGTATTGTGCACTAAACTAGCGAATAAGTTGCTCAAGATCTAAGCCAAGAAAGAAAATTAATTAAATTTTAAAGTCTTCTTAATAATAATATGAAATAATGGTAGAGACCATGAATCAATGCTTACGAGCGGTAATTACAAAAAAAAAACCGAATTAATATTTAATTTGTACTAGTCTATTATAAGGACATTGATTTATCAAAAATAAAAAATTAAATATATTCCCAAAGGGTCTTGATTTTATTCAAACTTTTGATAGAAACAATAATAACTTCGTAAAGATTTAAATCCAGCAAAATGTGTAGCGAAACAGTTCCATTTTTCGTCAGTAAAACATTTTTTTTTGTTTTTAAATTAAAACGTTATCATTAATATATCGGAGAAGAAAATTCATAATTTAGTTTTTACCTCCCGCTACCCTTGGCAAGGGAGGTATAGGGATCGTGCTAAAAATAGCATATGGAGGTTTTGGTAACTGACCACGGTTTAAGGTCCCTAGAATCCAATTTGAACATTTTCACGATGGTGTGTGTGTGTGTGTGTGTGTGTGTGTGTGTGTGTGTGTGTGTGTGTGTGTGTGTGTGTGTGTGTGTGTGTGTGTGTGTGTGTGTGTGTGAGTGTGTGTATCCTTGACTAACTCATGTACTATCATGCAGAAAATTTTGAAACCTTGTATTTATACATTATTATAATATGGAAAAAAACCATTAGATTTTGGTGTAAATCAGATAAGCAGATAAGGTACTTTACTTGAAACTCAAAATAGTTTTTCTTGAAATATACCTTTAAATGCTATTTTTCGAAATTTATATTATTATCAAAATTAAAGATTATAAAATTTTTGACAGGTCTGCATTAACACTTTTTCTACACATTTTATGGATAAATTTATAAAATTATCTATAATTTAAATCTCGGAGCGTACGTTTTAAACAAACAGCAAACAGAACTCCTTGGTTACACACATACACAGTTCATATCTCAAATGTATGTAACTGACAGATAAATGAATTAATCATTTCAAATTAATAATAGTAACGTTTTAAACAGAAAATAGTAAATAGAACCACAGTTATATGGAATGGGACTTAATACAGTTTTCAGCATATACTGTATATCAGATAAGAATAGACTAGGTGTCGCATTTGCGCTATTCTGTTTTACACACATAAAACTTAGTTTTGACAGCTCGAAACGTTAAAATTTGTTATTTTTTTTTTATTTAGTAAATAAACAGTTACTTAAAGTTATTAAAAAGATTATAAAGTCGAAATGGAATAAATAATATACCTGCTTTACACATTGTAATGGTTAATTTGGTTTGCGTTTATACCAATCAGAAAGCTATATTCGTAAGCTTTATCTTACTCCTAAGTCTATTCTTATCTGAAATACAGTAAATATGTAAGTATGTATATGAATTAATAAAAACTAAATGGCGGGAGGTATTGTATTGGCCACATTAGATTTTTTATTTCTTATGATGAACATAGAGTAATTTATGACGTAAGGTTACTTTTCATGGCGTATAAGTAATATATAAACATAGATGACATTCCTTTTAGAAGAAATCAAACTTTTATAAACAGTAAAGTTTCAAATTATTACAATTATTTCAGTATTTTAATACGGTCTTCTTTATCCCTGTTGTGTCAAGTTGTAATTGAACAGAATATGAAAAAAAAACACGATATGGCAACAAAACGTAAATAACTCAACTAAACGTAAAAATTAACAAATTCTAAACTAGCTTAATGTTCAATATATATACCGAGTGTCTTAGCCAAACCGATACATGGGGGATTAACATTAAAAATCAGTTAATTGTAAATAGTATCTCCCCAATGTAAGATATTAAGCTGGAATTATATATGCTTATCCGTGGATACTAATTTAATGGATTGCATTTCATATCATATCAGTCAATTTACATGTGTAATATTAAAAGAAATTTAAAAAAAATCTGGAATATCCAGGATTGTTCTTCATATTCCGAAAAAAAACAGTTTCCAAGCAACAGTTCTGATAGTATGGTGGTATCGTGTTTGCTTGGTAATAAACAAAATTCGGAGAGACAGGTTCGGAACCAGTTGACAGCAAAACTTATTTTTTAAATTTCACTTTTCAAAATTTTTATTATTAATATAATTTAAAACTTTCATTAATATTTCATAAAATATAAATCGCACTAATTACAGCAGTAAGAATTAAAAAATATTCAATATGATTGCTATTTGTACTAAAGCAAAATCTGACTCGATCATAACATTGTTGTCTCACTTTGCTTAGCTGATGTCGATTTGAAATAACGCTGTAGTCATTCTTTAATGTCGCTTTAAGATCTTATAAAGTAGCCAATTTTTAATGGCTGTAAACTTTTGATTTTAAATGACCCCAAAGAACTAATTTAAGGGGCAGGAGATATTGCAGACCAATTAATTGGTCCATTTAAACAATTTCAAAAAGTGTGATTCAGATTTTACAAAATATAATTTATACTTGGAATAATGTTTATATTATTATTTATTAATAAAAGGTTAAAAACATTAATGATAAAAATTATTTTGAAAACTAAAAATTAAATAATTATTTGCTGTCGGCTGGTTCCGAACCCGACTCTTCGAATTTTGTTTAATACAAAGCGCACACGCTACCATTATGCTATCAGACCGTTGCTTGGGAACTATTTTTTCCGAGATATGAACAACAATCCTGGAAAATCGATAATCTTTCATAATTTCTTCTATTATTACACATGTAAATTGACCGATTTGAAATGCAATCCATATAATTAGTATCCCCGGATAAGGATACAAAATTTCAACTTAATCGGCCTAATTCACTAAGATAGTTGTTAACATAGTCGTTACGTAACAACTGAGAGTTAACAACGATTTTTAGCAACTCTTTTAACAACTGTCATTCAATTAGTATTCAGTAAATACATAATTAACGGCATTGTTAAAAACGGTCGTTCTGAACAATCGTTGTTAAATATAGCAGTGAAGTTATTAACAAGTGAGTAAAAAGGCATGTCGATTCTCAATATTTGTACATATTTCTACTATATTCACAACTTAAAGTGGCTGACTTTGATTCGTTTGACGTTTGAGTTTTAATAAGAAAATTTGGGGTGCAAGATGTTCCGCGGAACAATATTCTCTAATGGTAGATTTCACGATAATTTTGGACTATTTAAATAACAAAGTTAGTTTTGCATTTCAGTTCTGAGAACTGCTAGATGGAAATTTTGCAAATGGTTGATTGGCTTGAAATATTTAAATTTTGCCCTATACTCTCTTTATAAAACTAGGCGTAGAAATTAAGTGTTGGGAGAATCTGATGAAGTTCTCCAGTTTAGTATACATGTTTATTCAATTAAATGCGATCGATTTCGAAATTTGAAGAGTCATCGGGAATGACGCATGACCATCGTCTAGAAGTTTTAGCAGTAAAAATAATAGAAATTTGACATTGTTAAAATGACTGTTTAAAATGTGTAAGATAAATAAAAATAAATTAAAAAAAAATTAATTTAGATCTTTTCGGGAGAGAATCTGAAAATTTGTTCAACATTAAGAATTAAAATATTTAGGTTTGGAAAAAAATTAAACCCTTCATCTTGTATCATGAGACCTTCGGGCATATACTGACTCAGTATGCTTGAAGCATGAGACCATCCAATTAACGAATTAAGCGACACTTGCTCAGTTTGAATATCTGTAAATATTTTTTTTTCCGATATCAAATCGGGAATGGATTACTAACATCTCGCAAATTTCTTCGCATAAATCTAAAATCTTGTTTAAAAATGTATATACTTATTGGGCAAGTAGGTATATATTAGTTTATAAATAGTTTACCTTTGTTGTCGTCCCTAAATTTCCTGTAAAAGTTTATTTCCTAACACAAAATTTTCAAGAAAAACCTTTTATCAACGATTGTTCAATACTAACAACGAGAGAAATGCAGTTGCTAGATTAACAACTCGACGTAACGACTAGTTAAATTTTAGCAACTTGATGTAATAGTGAATTGGGATTTTGAACTTAGCAACTGACATTGAAATTAACAACTGAAAATGGTTGTTAATTTTAACAATTTTGCTTGGAGAATTAGGCCGAATATTTGCACTGGGGAGATACTAGTCACAATTAACTAATTTTCCATGTTAATCCGCCATGTATATATATATATATATATATATATATATATATATATATATATACATTAATTATTTTGGCGGCTAAGCCTATATGTAGTTACCATGTGCAAAAATAATATATATATATATATATATATATATATATATATATATATATATATATATATATATATATATATATGGGGTCTTGTGGCCGCGTGCCTGAGTGTCTGGTCGCGAATCTGGGGAACCGGATTCGATCCCGACCGACGCAAAACTCTCCACGCCAGCAATGAGTGCCCGTGAGATGTCGCCTGGTAAACGCCCGCACGGTACAAATATGTCATCATCATTACCAATATCTGCATACAAAGCAGATTGGCACACCCAACAATGGGTAATATGCCGCGATGATATATATATATATATATATATATATATATATATATATATATATATATATATATATATATATATATTGTATTCAGGTTATTTCTTAACTAATATAACTATGATGAATGTTAACCATTGAAACTGGTTGTAGATTAGTTTTTGTGAAGAATTTATTACAATCCTTTCCGTTTCTATCAAATTAGTTAATTTTACAAAACCCTTCATCATAAAAGTTCGTAGACCTGTCAAATTTAATGATATATGTTCTGCAAATTAATTTCACACCACAAGTGCTAATGACTTAAATAATTGATGTCCGTAACATACACCGATTGTGTTAAGCTCCATGGTATGCAGACTAGTTCAATCTTATTTAATAAAAAACGTATTTTAAAGTAAAAAAATCTAAATTTATTATATTATATCCAATTTTCATAAAAAGTGTTCGGTACATATAATTTTGTTTACAAGTATTATTCACTCTATTTTACAGGATAAGAGTTATAATTTGCATTATTTATTTACATAATTTCTAATATAGATTCTGGTATTTCTTTTTTCAATAATATTCACCAAAATATTATCTATCTTGTTAAAGAATTGAAGCGAACACAACATTACAACTTACATTACTTGTATTATGATTTTATTTTAAATACTTACCGTTTGTAATTCTCTTTGATATTTCAACTGAAATTGAATAAACATGGGATGATATAACATTATAAAGTTATTTTGTTTAGTAATACAGGTCCAGTTATATATTATTTCATAAATATAATACAGCAGCTTCATCATCATACTACATATAATATCTTATAATATAATATTCACTAACACATACAAACACAATTATCACAGCATATCAAACCACATACCTGCAACTATGGTACACAATATACAGTGTTATAACTGCTGTAATAAGTAAATGAGTATATAGTTATTTACATATTACTTACAAATTTTCTGTTATATTTTTATAAAAAATTAATTTTTTACAGTGTTTTCTAAATTTAATATAGTCAGATAAATATTTTCAAAAAGCATCTTAATATAATGATGATCTACATGGCATAAACATAGAAATACACAGTATAATAAAACTATTCTTGTAACTATAATAATACATATTAAGTTATATACAAACCAGTTGAAATGGAACTTAAAACTAGGTAGTTAGAATTACAAAGAATTTTATATATTATATTGTGGTTGTAGAATTACAAGCTAAATTTTAAATGTAGCTATTTATGTACCTAGAGAGGAAAATGATAATTATTGACGCTTAAGAATAGAGAAGCGCGGAATTTTTTTTAAAGCGATAATGAGATTTTAAGCTCATGACAAACTGTCATTCTTTCTTTTAAATTAAAAATGACCAAAAAAAAAAATAATATGTAGTAAACGCACTGTTTTAAATCTTATTTTAAATGATTAAAATTTTTATAGGTATAAATAAAAATGAGGTCCTCATAAAAAAATGAAAGTTCAATTGTTATTAACAATGAAACTTAAATAAATTCCAATCTCATATCAGTCAATATTTTTCCAAAATAAACACATTTTGTTCATAATTTTGTTAGTAGATCGGGTGTTAACAATTACCCGAAATCTTAGTCAAATAGCATTTATTTTCTTTCAACACCGACGTTTCGGTGCGCTCTTGCACCTTCTTTGGGTTAGTAAGATCTTTCAAAATATAACATCTCACGTTCAGAAAATATATTCCTTCTTTACATTCAGTTTCATAACATCGTACACAAATTAATAAAGAGCAAACTGTTGTGAATATGCATTTATTAATTTTTGTATACGCTGTTGCAAAACTGTTAATGTATTATGTGTACATGAGTTGTAATATTTTGTAAGATTTTACTTACCCAGAAGAAGCTGCAAGGGTGAACCGATACGTCGATGTTGTAAGAGAATAAATGCTGTTTGACTGAGATTTCGAGTAATTGTTAACACCCAATCTATACCACAATCGAAAAATTTTCCACATTTGTTAATAAAGTTTCCGGACATTATTTTGTGACGACAGATAACACTTACAAACGAGACCTATAGCATGAGCACAACCAAGCTAAATGATCAATCGGTATATTGCGATCCACTAAATAAAAGAACAAAAGTTTGCATTGTGAACCGAGATGAGGGATATATCAAAGACAAACTCAATTATTCTTCTGTTTTTTAGCGACCCATTTTATTTATTTTGAGTCCCCACAATGTTAAATAATTGGTACAAAATTATTAGATAATTAATCTTGAGACTTTTTAATATTAATTTCTTTATACGATTCACATTATATTCAATAATTCCCGTGAATATATTCGTCGAACTATACATTACTTCCTAACCTAAAAAATATTTTTCCCATATTTTTTGTATTTAAATTAATCAGATAAAGATAAAAAAATTTTATTACAAAAATTGTAGTTGTACTCTTAGATTACGCTAAACAAAAGATAGTCGTAAAATATTGCATGTATTTTTAGATTTGGCCACTTAAAAAGGGTTAAGTATCTTGTTACTAAGTATCGTCACGGTAAATACTTGAACATACAAGTTAGTTAAAAAAATATGTTCAAATATTGTGTGGTAAAATATGCAAAAAAAGTTATAACTTATATTTTCAATTAAAAACATTAATAAAATAATTGTGATATGACCCCATTTTTGGTGCCGTACACCGTATATTTACTGATATTTTGATTTCACTGCATATAGATTCCTTATTGTTATACCGTTGGTTATTTCAACAAGATATGAATGGCAACAAAATAATAGGTGTATTTTGAGAATATAATGTATTTTTTATTCAGCTAACTGGGTTACATCTAAGTAGTTAAACCAATAGTATGCTTAGTAACCTTTTTGCCATTTAAGATATTCATTTCCTTTTTGCTAAATGATATCTTACAAATTGATATTGTTTGTTGATATTACTACTTTAAAATTATGTACGTTAAAATTGACATATTCTGGAAAAAGATGTAAAAAATAGATAAATATTTAACCTCCGTTAAACGGGTTACCTTGTGGTGCTCAATAAAATGCAGTTACCATGTAGTAACTATTACTAAGTTTTATGTAATTGCTCTGAATAAAAAAACTTCTATAGATACATAAATAAATAAGTCAAAATTTATCTAATAATTCTACCACAATCAAAAAGTTTTGATTTATAAAATGTCACTCTATATTTTGAATATTTTAAAGTGAAGTATATGACAAATGATTTTCAGCAAAGAAGAAAACTGCAACAGCAGGAGTTCGGAAGTCAGACCGTGATATTTATGACAAATTAATTAATATGCTAATGATTTTGGTCAGTGAAGTTATGAAAATATTTTGCAACTTTTAATGAATTTAATAATTTTTCCATCATGATTAATCTTATTCATGAAATTGAAATTAGCATCATAATAAATAATAATGTCAAGATTGGAAAAAATATTAATTAATAAACTTTGAATTTCATCTCGAAGAGTTCTTTGAGCACTGTTTTTTTTATATAATTTCAATCACCGAGAAACTTAGAGACATCAAGAAAAGAAAATATTTTTTTCCGATTGACATTAAAAGTGAGATTTTTTGACAACTGTCTGTAAAATTTTAGTTTTACTGCATAGGCAGTAAAAGTATTTTTACTGACTATTACATAGCAACCGCTGTACAAACGCATAGCAACTTTTCAACAAACCCATAGCAACATAATTTGATGGCGATAACTTTCAAAATATGTATTAAAAATAATCACTAAATTAATATTAATTCTCAATCGGAAAAAAAAATGTGTTCAACGAGGCACTAAACACAGATTTACAGCTTCGGCGGTATTAATTGTCTCGTTTTCGCCTCGACAATGAAAGGGCAGCCTCTGCTGTATATCTGATATTTTAGTGTCTAGTTAAACAAATAACTATATTTTCACTCGTGACTTAAGGTAAATACATATCCAGTCGATATAATCTCCGTTCACATCTGTACAAATGACATACTCGTACATATAAATTTCAAATCTCATCTTTAATTTTAAACAAAAGAGACTTTAAAGATATCTTGATTCAATAATTTTATAAATTCAGGAAACGATACCTTAGAAGAAAAATTATTCAAGTTAATGAAGTTTAACTTCAGTCAGTGTTTTCAAAACATCTATCTCTTGTCACTTATACTACTTTTCTACTAAGCTTCTAATTTTTAAACAGGACAAAAAAAAATATATCAATTTATAAATCTCTAAATTTCTCAGTGAATTGTGAAACAAATACGTTAAATACAAATTACAATTTTAAATGTTTAATTGAATACTTTGATATGTAGTCATTTTGATATAAAGTCATGTATGTATATAGACACATAATAAATCATAGTTCTTTTTAAATTTTATTTTCATAATAAAGCCATATTTTCGTAATTAATTTTAAAGTATGACCTTTTAGAACATTTAACACGACAATTCTGCATAGTAAATAGATTGACACAGCAACAAACAGTACATAATGCAAATATAATTTCGATGTAAGAAACACATAAGATGACAACAGTATTAAGCATTAATACCTAGCATCCTACACAAACAGCATTTTTTACAAATGTAGTTACACAGCTCTTCGCGTGACGTCATACGACGTCTTTCTCAGAGCAGTGTTTGTAATTGTCAATAGAGCAGCCTATATATGATTACATTGTCATAGAATACAAATATGCAATATATGATTATGTGAGTTAACTTTAATAGAGATAAATCTAAATATAGTATAACGAACATCCTTGTCTAGTTAAAGCCGGGACCGCCAAAGCGCTGTCGTCGAGGGACGATCAGCAAAACATCAAAATGTACAATTTTTGAATGTTATACAACAGCTTTTAACTTAGATTACTTTATACATACATATACGATACAACGGCTGAAAAATTTACATTTAAACGAACTACTAGTACTTTTTGTAAATTAGTTCGTCCTTACATTTATTTATCGATTTTTAATTCTAAATTAAAACTGTTACAATAATTATTGAAAAATTGTATCCTGAAAATAAAATATGCATTTTATAAAATGAAAAAATTCAAAGCACACAGCAAGTATTCGTTTTAATTTCAACCGATCACTTCCATATTCTACATAAATATGTTTATCTAAAACTTTCCAATAATAATGCTATAACTGTGGTGATATGAAACAAATAAAGCTGTTCATAAGTCGTTAGTCAGCTAAGAATCATAAAGTTACGCTGCTATTAGCAACGTGAGATAAACATTCATATTTTAACACGGCACTTTTTTTTACCAATTGTTATTTCGAAATGTCAAATTAGAAAATCTTTTAAACATTTTATACCATTTCAAGAGATGTTCGATAAAATTTTGTCACTTGAGAAAATTACCCCACTCGGCCTGCGGCCTCATTGGTTAACACTTTTCTTGCGTGATTTATTTGCAATATAACACACTTGTAATATAAATAACTATTTAATGAAGCATTGGCGACAAAATAATAACGGAATTACCGTGTTATAGTGCTCAATACTCACATGTATTTCCTTATTTTATTTTTATCTTTGGAATATGTTGTTCTAAGAATATTAATAATTTTCACGATTTTTATCAGTGAAGGTAAATCCAACATAAGTATAACTAAAATATTTAATTTTAATTATTAAAATATTTAAACTGAAAAGTACTTATCTAAGAGGAAAAAAAATATACAGAACATTTTTATACATATTAAAATGTCCGATGTCCATAGCCATATCTAATGTATTAGAAATTGTACCATTGACACAAAATTCCAGATATTGTTTAAAGTCAAAGATGGAGTTTTATAAAGAGTTTTATAGGTAAACCAGTATAAGTAGAAACTAATATATTTTGACTCATTCAGGGTAGGATAATAATAGATAAGAATATTAATTACAGAAGAAATTTCAGCTTTGTTAATATTTCGTGCACAACACTTTTAGTTAAAATCTTTGAACATACCAGAGTAAAAATTTACAAAATTTAATACACGGCCGTATCGAGTCCGTTTAGCAAATAACAACGGCCACACAGCAGAGCCGCCGTGTTTTGACATTGCAACCGTAGCACTGCCGGAGTGTAATTTTTATTCGGGTAAAAATCGTAAATATGCTCTTTGAATTTAAATTCTTCAGTTGTTTTTCCACTACATTTTTTCGAAATTAGATTTTTTTTATTTTTCATTTGAAAGAGAAATTACATATTAGAAGATTATTAAACAACTATTCCAAATAGATTTAACATGCAAAAGACCGACCCTAAATATTCATCAAAGTTATATGAAAATTTCCTCGAGTTTTGAGCAACAGATTTTATAGAAAAAGTAACACAATAAAAATGTTAGTGAGTAAATACACTTAAATACTTATTCAGGTTTCGTTTGCTGACTTAGAAACAGATATTACGAATATTATACAAGCTGATTCATAACGAGTGTAATAAACCTTAACATATTGTAGGGGAGGTAATTCAGAATGAAAAATGTTATATAACTTGAGGGTTTATTCTTTTTAGATACGGAAATAGAATTAAATTTTTTATAAGTAACAAGCTAATTTACAAATTTGTGAATCGGTTATTTCGATAGATTTGAATAACGACAGATTTGTATAACTTTTTGTTTTATTAATACCTAGTTGCACCAAGAAGGCTTAAATTCTAAGCGACCCTTAACCAAAAAAAAAAAAAAAACAAATTGAAATTATGACTGCAATGTAAAATAATTTATTTGACAGCTCAATTGGATTCAATATTGTCAATTTAAGGAATGTTTAAAATTTAAGTGAAGTTGGTGCAACCGGCCATAAGTTTATTGTTTTTTATTCATACGTAACTTATTTATATTAATTCTAAAATTAACAGATATATAAAATTTTGAAAACTAAAACTAATAGAACCTACATATATTTATTTGGCATTTTTTATTCAAAATGACTTGAGAAATACTATTAAAGTATGTTACACTATAAATCAGCCTGCATGTAACGAAGAACTGAAGCACAACAAAATCCGAAACTATAATATCAATAATTTTATGTTTTAAATATTTGAAATAAACGTCCTCTTAAATTGGAAACATTTACATATTATGTCAAAATATATTTGAAACGTAACATACTATACACTTTACCTTAAATTGCTTCTTATGAATCTTTTATAAAATATGAATTCAAAATGTGAATACTTAATGTCACGAGAAATGAAACTAAAGATAAATCTCTAGTCTTTTTGAATAAATTTCTCAGTTATTTAGAACATAAATACAAACTGAACTGTGTTATATAGTATTCCAATATACTAGTACATTAAAAAAATGTATATTCACTTATTGGTTTGATTGAAATTAATGTTATAATTTTGTGATAATTCAATCAGTATGGAATTAAAAATCGATAAATATCTTTATGTATGTACAATATTTTCATACAATACAAACATTAATATTTGTACATGAAATGGTTTGTTATAATATATAATTTGATATTTATAATAAACAGCTACTATATTTATGTATGCTCCCAAGCCAACCCTGTTGTAGACAAAATTTAAATTTATATCAAATGCGTAAGCACTATTTCTAAAGTAAATTTAGATACTAAACATGCTTTGTGAGAAATGAATATATGATAAGTCAATAAAATTTTGGTTTATTTATGATAGTATTTACACTACAATATAGACTTCCTTTAGAAATCTTTATTTTAACTACCTAATAAATAGAGAAATTTTATATCAAAAACGTATAATGATTTTATAGATTTGTTGCCAAATGTGTTTTCGAAACATGGACTATTTAATATTAAATATCAAGTACGATATATTGACAGCAAAACACTATAAATAAAACATTATATTTGTTCGTTTCGCTCATTTGCGTCAATGGATTACCTATGCATCAAAAAGTATATTCGTTTCTTTGGCAGTACAAATAAAGTCACTGGATAATTGTTCGTTTTGCTCTTCACTGTTACTGAAGGTACGTCAAGAAATTACATGCTCATGCTCTGGAAGCAGATGAATTTGAGCACCGTTGCCATAAGAATTTGATGTATGCATATTGCACTCGTATAACGGATGACTAGCCCATGATCGCAGAAAGTGAGGAAGAACGATGTTGAATAAAATTTGAGTAAAGTAGTAAGGGTAACTAAGAAACAAAGACCTGTGCACTCATGTATAATAAAATAGGAAGAGGATAGAAAAAATAAGTTCCTTCAAATATGTAGAAAGCTTAAGAAACTGGAATGAAAACTGTAAGGAGCGCATTAGGAGTAGAATTGGTTAGGGAAAGGCAGCATACAGTATAATACAACATGTTGTAAGAGCAGGGCACAGTAATATAGAACAGAAGAAGAAAATATATTTGGAAAGATTTGAGATGTGAATGTAGCCAGGGTTGGAAAAAAATGGGTGGATAGAATCAGTTAGGTAGAGGTGTTAAGTAGAATTGAAGAACAGAAGAATTTTAGATAAATAAGAAAGAGGCGAGCGAAATGGACTGGGCATATTTTAGGAAGGAATTGTATTCAGCAAATTGTAATGTTAACAATGAGATGTAGAATAAACAGGTGTGGCGGCAGCATTTCCGCGAAGATAGAATTCATAAAAGATAATAATGGTATTGTATTATTTTTCAATTGATAAATAACACGTACGCATATTTGTTGTAGCAGAGAACGACAAAACGAAAGTTTCTATTGTTTAGTGTTTAGTGACTTAATTTTACAGATCACATTTTGCCGTATACCACTTTCCTCGTCAAATTCCAGTGCAGTAAAATAAAGTTGTTGTCATCCCTGTATGTCTTTAAGTGTTCAATTGTCGTTAAACTTCTACATCATTGTTTTATAGTGTATCTTTAATAGTATAGAAGTTATTTGAGGTTTAGCTGTTACACCTTGCATACGAGTAGTCCCAGTGTAAATACTATCAAAATAATTTACGTCTTGTGAAACTGTCCGCCGAATTTTTATCATTTTAGTAAATAAACGCTTCAGTAATTTCCAATATCCCCTTAATTTAAAATTCTGCGAAGAATAGCTAATTTTTTTTTAAACAGTGAAAAAATCTAATTTAAAATTCTACTCATACTCTCGTCGAATATTTTTCTTGAGACAAAGCTGTTAAAAATTCCTCCAATATTTAATAATACCTTTTATTGAATTTTTAGTTTAAGCACGGTAGGTGTATACGAAATGAATGAAAAACATTTGCGGCAATTATTTTTTTATTAAATTTATCGCCTACGCCTCATCTCTCCCTCAATTATGATCCGATTTGAATGCACAATCCGCAGGGACTGGAAGATAACTCAATCCGCTCAACTTAATCGATAGATACTTGAGGTTCAGCTTTCAATTTCCAACCAGGCAAATCTTCTGCTGAGCCTGTTCATCCGCAGATAACACAGAAACTTTCAATAAAAACAAAAATCAGGAAAGGTGCCATGGGAATCTGCCAATGCATTGTCAATCTTATATCAACGATTTTTTATTGAGCACTGTTTCAGAGAAATATTGGTAATATGATACAATTATTTTAAATTTCTACATTTTAGTTTTATTTTGTAAGTAATAGATATAAATATATAGGTAGATAAATTTGTTAACACGACGTATGATTACAAGGTCAGTAAATCGTTCGATTGGTGTAGCAGCTGTCGTACAATTCATCTAGTTCTTGCTACGTTTTGTACCACACTCGTACCACAAGCCTTGTTTTAAAACACTGTTTTAAAAAATGCCAAATTTCTTTATTTAATAATAATACTAATGAATAAATAATCACACAAATTTAATGAAAAAATTATTTTAAAGCAGAACATAGTTTGTATTCCAATAAATATTTAGAAAAAAATCGTTTAAACATAAGGGTGAAATTAAATATTGAAACTTGACATTTTTCAAAACAGCGTTTTAAAACCAGCCAAAGTTTTTTTTTTTGGTTCTGAGTGATATGTGTTTCTTTGAAAATCAGCTAGATGCATTATATGCCACCACGACCTTTTTAAAAAGAATAATAGCATATTAAAACAAAAGTTACAGAAGGCAACCTATTCAAGTATAAGTTTCACATTCGACCACGAGCGTTTTATACCATTTCCTATGGTTAGGCTTTCATTTACATTATTTATTTATTTATTTTAGAACAGCGGGATAGTAAAGAGGCATAGACTTAAAGGTCGCGGGCTGGAATCCAGATCAGGTCGACGATTTTTCTCTCGATTCATCCACTCCCATTACTTTTCCAAATTGGGATACAATTAATTCGGCAACCACTAAGTATCGGCCACCAGATGAGGGTGTAACAAGGGCATGCGCTGGGTGGCTGGCAACGAAAAACTCCGTGGCAAAGTGGCAAAAGTAGTATGTGTTGCCGTAAAGTAATCATAGGGACATAACTCGTTCGTGTTGAAATCCCGAAATTACATACAATTAATTCTTTAGAAAAATATTTGACAGTTTCCGTTAGGGGAAATTTTTGGAAGAATTATAAAGTTGGTGATGGTGTCAGTGATTTGTATTTTTCATTCTGTCCGTATACGTAACGTAGGTCCGTAACTTGAATAAGCGTGTATTTATTGCTGTTATACCAATCCAAATTATAAAATGTTACCAAATATCGTTTAAGAATTAAGCTCCTTTCAACACAATGAGTACGCTAGAATATAACATTTTTAATCCGAAACGGAGAAATTTTCTTTTAAATCATAAGCCAATCAAATTGATGTAACATCAAATTAGAAAATTTAAAATTAAATTTTGTTCCGTAATCAGTACGTCAGGTACTATATGCCCTTCTAATATGTACCTGAAGTTATGGGACACCTGTATACCGTGTAATGTATATTATAAACATTTTTGATGATATTCTATAAATATTTTTTTTGAAAATAATTAGTGACACCTAGGTCTTTATAAAGTTGCGCCTTTAGCGGAAAAAGCAAAAACCTCGTACAATTTTGAATACGTTTGAAGGAGAATGATACAATTCGTAATGGAGTTCGAGCAGTGATAAGTAATAAAGAAAGAAACAAAAAAACTGTATCAAAAATTATCTTGTAAAAGTTGTACCAGGGTACAGTGAATTTATTTGCCATTTTAGAATTAATTGTCAGTTAATATATTATCAGATCGGTAAATTTAAATTTTCAAATTAATTAAGAAAATAACTTCTTTCACATCTAACTGACAAGGATAAAATAACTTTCAAACTTTAATTTCTACTAACTGCACTATCTCGAAGTCGGAAATCAGTTCAAACATGTGCATTAGTTCTGAAATTTTTCTCATCAAACAGGCTGCACAAATTGAACTTTTTTCATCAAAGGCATTAGTGTTAAAAAGTTAACACTGGAACTACCTAATTGCAACTCATTGGTTTCGGCAATAATGTTATATCTATATAGTCACGTCATTTTGTAGATTGGTAGGTACCTATGTCTACAAGATGTGAGAAATATTAATATTTTCTTTAAAATGTCATTATTTATATAAGATTACCAATATAAAATTGTATATATACCCGTATTTTTTTATTATTGACACGAAAAACGAATACTTTTGCGAATGTGAATAATTTTTAAATATGTAAAGTTTTTATATTTTCTTCGACAGAATAATAAATAAAATAATACAAGATTATATAACCATATATTTTAAATCTTCTACTTTTCCTATAATAGGATGTCGGTATTTGAAAACCCATCAATTTTAATAAATGATGACGAAAAACTGATTTTGGACGAAATTTTCATTTTAAAATAACAAAAAAGATATTTATACATATTCCGAACACATTTTTATAAAAAAAGCGCTTTTATGGTGCGCGCTTTCACATTATATACTTATGAGAACTGTGCTTCATAATAGCGCTTTTAAAAGTGTGTTCGTAACACACATTAATGTTTTTGATAAAAAAGGTATGTTTTTATTTTTTATTCAGCGGCGTATGAAAATATTTCTTCTATCGGTATATTGTGGAAATAAAATACTAACTTAAACTTTTTTTAATGGGACATATATAATTTTTCTTTACAAATATTTAAAAAAAATTTCATTTGTATAAGGTTTATAGTTTCAGTTTTGTTTTACCCTTAAAATCTTTTTTCTGCTGATTCGATGTGCAAAATGCAAAAGGTTATATTTATTTTTGAGGTATAGACAGCTTTTTGCAGTTTCACAGAAAAAAAGATGTGTTATGTTCAATATACATTTAAAGCTATACATATGAATATTAATTTTATATTATCAAAAATTATAATATGTATACCAAAATGTATATTTAAAAATCAACAAATTAAAGCAGATTTATTTATAAAATCTACTGTACATATTTTGTAAAAAAATATGTGTGAAATTGCAGCTTATTACCAACTTTCTCTTGAAACAAGAACAGTGATCATTAAACACCGGATTACGAGTACGTTTGCAGTAGACATATAATATAGGAACCCGTGTTACGAACCTTAGCGTTTTTGCGCGAAAACTGTAAGAAATCAAACAAAATCAAAAAATTCCACTGTCAGAAAAAATATTTTAGGAATTCTGAATTTGGCTCGTCGACCTGTCTCTTTGGTTTTGATTTTTAAATATTTGAAGAGAATAGTAAAAGATAAATTATAATGTAACGTAAGGATATTAATTCAGATTTAAGTTCTGCATCCAACATTATATTATAGTGATGAAGGCGAATTCACGAGTCGCAGGTGGACGCTTCAATTTGTCCGAATGAGTTGCAGCAATTATTCACGAGCAGAATGCTATTATTTATCTACGACGTTTCGTTAGCAAATAGCATTTTTCATTCAGGTTAATTCACAAATTTTGACATTTTAATATAAATATGATATAGCATAAATATGACGAAATATAAATAATTATTACTATGGTCACAAGTTTATGATTGGCTAAGAAATAGTGTAGTTATGGTTAGAACTACATTAATTACTGTCAGAAGTGTAGTTTGTTATGAATATCATAATATATTAAAAAACAAAAGTATAATATGTATATAAATTAACAGGTGTACCCAGATAAAATAACTAATTGAATGTTTGATCAAATTTCATTTTATTTGGCAAATCTGTAGTAACTCCAGTGCAAACAACAAGTTTCGTAATTTAACATAAACAATCCACATTCGTAGAAAATTTGGTGATTCTTTATACATATTTAAAATGGTTTGAGCGCTCGGATTCTTCTGTTTTACAAACGTCTTAAAACAAATCTCTGATAGCAGCTATCCAATATTGACACAAATAAAACAAAAGACACCGTAAATTTTAATTCCACCTCAATGGAGATGTATAGCTGTACAACGCGTTAAATGCAAGAGATTACCGAGATCCTACTACAAAAAGATGAAACCTCTTCCCGAGCTAAATTGGCCGTGAGTCAAAGGTTTTTTATTGTTCTCTGAGGAGCTATTTGCATTACAGACATTTTAATAAGACTACCAACATCAAAGATTATCTTTTCCAAAGTAATTAGTTCTTCTGGGAAGTAATATTTAGTGAGGAAGATTCGTCTGAATAATAACTTTGTAGTTGAATATTTAATTTCGTAAATTATACTGATATATCACAATGGGGATGTGACCATATTCGAATTTTATTATATGTCATAAAATATAAAAACTAACCACTATAGCTTCTCATTATAACAATAAAAACTAAATATTACTTTGTAACAATATTGCTATTAGCAATTTAATGTTTTGGAGAAGGTATATATGACATGAGCATGTTACGATCGTGGAAGAAAACAGAAAGATTGCGGGATGGAAAGATATCAGCGTCGCGATAAGTTGTGGCAGGGGTAGCATGACGACAGCTGATTAACTATTTCTTTTCTTTTTAGTCTATCCGTTTTCTTCCACGATTCTACGATGTCACATTACAAAGCCCTTCTCCAATTCTTTAATAATTATTTTTCATAAAGTACGCGTAAATTAATCGATTAAAAAAATACAGGTTTTTTTTAGTATCATACTATGTAAAAATAAAAATTTGGTCACATATCCCAATGTTCTTCTTGCTATTTTGCGATTACCATTCACAGCTGCTTCATACTTTAGAGATTGTTTGGTTTAACAGTTGCTAAAACGTCACTATATATGACATGTGTTTCGCTAGAACGGCGTTCAGTAATGGCTCAGCGTCAAAAATGCTGCAGTTGCTCTGTGAGTGGATTATATGGCAGCAATGGCGGCAATAAGTTTAGAAGTATGCGCATATAAAAAGCAAATGTCAAAATATTATTGCTGCAAATTTTCATGTCAGTGCATTTAATGGACATGTACATGTAAAATCAGTAAAATCGAATACGATGCGAGCAATATTTCTGATCTAGTGACATAATTTTTAAAGCTCACGCTTCGCAGTAGGTGGTATTGCAGTAGTGTTAAAAAAGCTGCGTCTTCCAGTAAAAAGTAAAAAAGCGAAACGAACGAACATAATGTACCGCAGAACCTCGATAACCTGTACCAAAGCGGTGTTAGAAATAAGTGAGGCGTTTGGATTAGTACATATATACACTATATATGTTCCGTTTTATTTTTAAAGGCACAAAAAAATATAAAACTTTTAAAAATCCAATGTCAACTGATAACGAACTATTTGGCAGATAAAAAATAAATGAAAATTAAAGAGGACAACAGCAAGGTGATCTGCTGCAAAAGCGCTCGTGCTACCTTTTGAATGAGTCAAAAAGTTTTTTAAAAAATTCTTGAACAATTTTTATGATTTTATTCATCGTTTGACACTGACAAGTCAATTGATGTAGTATTTTAAATTACAAAGTAGCTATTGAATGCTTAATATGGTTTGGTCCTTGAGATTGTTATTGAAAAAAATTGCTTTAATAATTCCTTTAAAACTTATTCACATAGAAGCACAAGCAGCATCTTTGAATTTCATTCCGAAACAAGTAATCACTAACTCGTTCCTCCTTTTCGTATTATCAGTCGTACATGACAGCTGTCATTGTGTAAATATAAGTAACCTATTTTAGCATAAATGTAAATAAAATTTAAATAAATAAGGTTCTTAATGTTAAATTATTTCAATAATAAAATAATTTTGTAAAATTGTTTTTTATTTATATTCTAAAAAACAAAAATCAGTAATAATTACTCCGTGACTTAAAATATTCTCTCACGGAGGGACTAATGTTGTACATTAGTTATTTCAAATAACCATAGTAACTAGTATATTATGAGTCGATGTTGGATAATAGTTATTTATTATATGTGTATGGAATGTATCATATTAGTCACGAAAGAAAATGTTTAGCCACGTAGCCCGCAGGGCGAGGGGCTAATTTTTTTGAGTGACTAATATACATTCCACACGAGTGTAATACAATGTTTTATCCAACAATTTTTTAAAACTTCTTAAATCATTTTTATGTTTTCATTTATCGTTTGACTCTGACAAGACAATTGATGTAGTATTTTAAATTACAAAGTAGCCACTGAATGGTTGTTATAATTTTGTTATATTTTTATTGGAAAAAAATAATTGCTGCAACAATTATTGTCTGTTATTGGGAATTATTTGAAAGAAAAATACATTAAATTGGGTGAAAAGGAGGACCTTCTTTTAAAACATATTCACTTAGAAGGACAAGCAGCAGCTTTGAATATAATCCCGAAGCAAGTACCCAACTAACTCCTTTCTTGTTTAATAACCTGTATTTGCATAAACGTTCATATTTATGGAATGAAATAAGTTTCATAAAGTTAAATTATTTTATTAATAAATTAATTTTGTAAATTTACTTTTTATTTATATTTAAAAAAAGACAGAAATCAGTAATAATTACTCCGTGACTTAAAATATTCTCTCACGGAGGGACTAATGTTGTACATTAGTTATTTCAAATAACCATAGTAACAAGTATATTATGAGTCAATGTTGAATAAAAGTTTTTATCGCCTAGATAACCATCGCCCACTTGACCAGCTCAGAGTAATTTGCTCAATTGTCGCATAGGTATCATAAAATTGTTGTCATCGTTTTATAATATGTTTCTGCTGGTGTAGTTTACCCATTATCATACAAAACGAAAAAGAAATGGGAGAAACAAGCTTTTGGATTAATTAGGTATTCAAATTAAAATATGTTTAGATTAATCAAGTCGGGATTATATTGTTTATGAAATATAGGTTCTGCGATGTACTACACCTTTACTATTGTAATAAAATTTTAATTATACTAAGTTTTTTAGGAAAATTCGATTTTCGATATGAAGCATATAAAATACTTGCAATTTGAAGCTTTTAAGTGATACAATAGCTAACTAATGGAAATGGGATATTTCAGAATTAAAATGTTTGGAAGTATGTATAAACATACCAAACTAATTAAAATATGTTTCTACCGTGAATAAATAAATTAATTTTACTAAAATTAAACCATCATGTTTATAGTTTTATTTTGTTAAATTTATTTACCTAATGTTGGACTCAGAACTAAAAAACAGAGTTTACCATATGTACGATAAAGGATTATTATCCGTTATTACCTTTATAAGAATACAATTACCTTTAAATAAGTAAATTTACTACAGAAAATATAGACAATAAGATGTTGATTTAATAAGCGATATATTGCTTCCGGTTCCGGAGTATGAGATACCAGCATATAAAAAATATAGTATATTCCATTTGATATTTCAAAGTTGGTATCACTCAAGAACCGGAAGTAATAAATCGCTTCCTGATACGTCATTGTATTGCACATATTGCCGGTCGTAAATTTACTTATTTCAACATAATTGTTATCTCCATTATTAGGAGAAATATTTGCTAGCAATTCCTTTTTTTTGATATTCGACGAGCCATTGGTCGCTAGAATATTATAATCAGGTCCCGATATCTATTCATAATGATGGAGAAGATATTCATAAGTCATGTAACGTCAGCTTCACTAACTATATACAAGTAAAAACGTTTCATATATAAATTATTATAACCTAATCTAGCGCAGCTAATTTTGTATATATTTAATTGACTTGTAGTAACTGTCACAGTTACTATAGTACGCAGCACGTAGATTACAATACATGTACAACAAAAATTTGAAGCAACACTCTGAAAATCACATTTATGTTTTCATTTTTGATGTAGCACTAGAAGATTCAGCACACATGTATGTTATTTATATTCTATTTGGAAGCCACTTTTAAAATTCCGTGACCGATTTTCAAAACGTTCTGTGATTCATTAAACATTTCTTGTACAAGAATAAAAGCAAATATTTCTCAAGTAAGACCACCCTGTATTCCGCCAAGTATTACTTACCTTAAAGATCCAAGCTTCCAGAAAAAAGAAATAGCTTATTTTTATTCTGTACAGCAAGCCCAGTTAAATTTCGTACATATAAGTCATGACAAATAAATTTTGATTAATATTTAGACGTACGTCTCTTTTATTTACTTAGCCCGGTATTTTCATCTCAGGTTAAATTATGTGTTAACATAACTGTTAGTTAAAAGTAAAATATAGCATCGATATTACAGCATCGGTTATAAAAAATACACATGTGCCAATTTTTCGATGCGACATTTTTCTTATTGGTAATTTATAATTGACAACTAAGTAAACAGAGACAGTTTAATCATAACTAGATTTAAAAATACGGACTACCTATATTAAAAAAATAAGAGATTACAAAATCTGTATGATTTTACAAACATTTAAATTTACAAAATCAACCAATTTTAAAACTTCCAGACTTATCCAAAAAATCCACCCCCAATTTTTTGCTCTTCTAGTTAGGATCCCACTTTGATTACGAATTAAACAATTTGGTCTTTTTGTTTGCTAATGAAAATATTGCATAGAAAAAAATTAATTATATCTTCCTTCATTAAATATTGCTGTGAATCTGGCTTCAATGTAAAATACTCTTTCCGAAAATACAAGAAATATTAATGACATCAATTCCGTAAACATCATTGACTTGAAGACATAAACCACTTTTGTAATAAATATTGTCCATTATATATAAATACTTTTCTAGTAAACTAGAGGCACCTAAATAACTGTCACTTCTTCAAAATATTGTATCAATCACAAACTATTTTTTAAAATAAAGTGCTTTAGACAGTTTCGATACACAAAGTTTAATGTGTGGATGTAGAACGTGGTTTATAAGGTGTACTCAAATCCTTTGATTTATGAATAATATTCAATAAGTATTAAATATTATTTTCAATACCTATGTCTTTCTGATCTGACCGTTTAAAAGAAAACAAAAATATGTACAGAAATTATAATTGTTAGTTTAAATTTACCAAACCTATGATATTGTTTTGCATGAGATCGAAATCTTACCAAAAAAATAATGATATTTTGCAATAAGATTTTGGGTATAATATAAAGGACATTGATATGCGTGGATACTTCTTTAGTCAAAAGTTTCGTACAGTTCTTCAGCCATTTTAAAAAGATATGCAGATACTCGGCCGCTCTTGTACGAATCTTATTTAGCCGCCAATTCACCTTTACAGCAGTAGAAAAAAATAGCTGCTGCTAGTAAACCAATGAAATAATCCGTTTTTATAAAACTTGGTGCCTGTACCTTAAATTCATTAAAAACTTCTTGGGTACTACACACATATTTCAGATATTCAAATTTATGTACAGGTTAGTTAATAGTATGGTTCTAAAGAAATTATGTATATAACAAATTGGATTAAACTGGATCATAGTTTAATAGAAATAAATTGTTAATTCACCAGATTTATTAAATGTATTTTTTACTTAGACTTTTTGGCATGTTTGTCCCTTTTATTAGGTTCCCAAAACTCATTGATATAATTAAATCAATTATGGAGATATTTTTTAAATCTCGAAACTTGACGCAAAGATATTAATTGTTTCATAAAAATTCAAAGAAGAAATCAAATAAAATTTATTTCACTGTATTTTAATATAAAATAATTTAAAAAAAACTAGTGCGCTTAATAGCAACAAAGAGTTATTTTTGTTTTCAAAGAAAACGATCTGCAAGACAATTTTTGTGATTGTTTAAAGTTTCACTATTTGAAGTACACCAAGTCCCCCCGTTTACATCCACAACCCCCCTTACTTATACCTCCCCGGCCCAAGCCACGGACATCCCGCCAGCTGGCACCCCGCCAACATCACCACCAGGATGCCAACGAGGGAGAAGACGGTGTAGACGATGTACAGATGTATCAGGGCGAACACGTACAGCGTGCGGTGGCACCATTTGTTGGGCTCGTACAGCGTGGCTGTGTACTCAGGCCACTTGATGCGTAGGATCCAATAGTTGCCTAGAGAAAACCAGGCCACGAGGAAAACAGTGAGGGCCAAAGAGGCCACTCGGCTGCCAGCGGAAGAGTCGGATTCACCACCAGGGGCCAGGCGGCGGTAGCCTAGCTGGCGCCAGAGGACCTGAAAGAAGAACAGCATAGTTTTAATAAGGGCACAGAAAATTATGTGGCAATGGTGTAAGTATGACAATTGAGTTTAGTCACGATGCTTACTGATTGGGCAACAGACAAATGAGCGAGTCACACTGGGCGATAGTTAAGTGGGCAATGGTTCAATGGGCACCAGTAGGTTAAAAATTTCATATGCTTAACGGGCATACAATTTAGTAATTTTTTACAACTGAAGCTTTTAAGCTTTTACCCGTTTCAAGATATTATTCCATTGTTCACATGTACGAAAGTGGGCTGGTAACTAAGTAATAATTGTATCTATACGGTAGTATTATTACCATACTGATTTGTCAATAACGGTCAACAAAATGAAAATAAAATTAAATAAAAATATAATGCACTTCATTAATACATACAGATAACGATAGCGTTTCGTTCTAAATACGGTTTACTTTACTCTAAAGTAATAAACAGGAGGAATAAAGCACATAATTTGAATATTTGTCATAATGACATTTGCAAAATATAATTGTTCTGTTAACCATAGAATTCTGAAAGTAGCATTAATGAGAAAATTTCAAAAAATAATATTTATCAATAATGTCTTTATTTCCTGAAACCGATAAACTATTGTACAAACCACGAATGTTATGAATCATAACAAGTCTTAGATGTCTTAAAATCAAACCGACATCTGCGGCAGTTATGATATGCATAACATTCCTAGGTACGAGTATGTTAATAGCTATAACAGTCTGATTTTTCTGTACTAATCTAACGTACTATTTTGTATATTATTTTATGGCGCAGATGTACGGCGCCTACTTGGGTATCGCTCAGTTGGCCATATTCGGAGTTTATTACTACGTAGCGTATCAAGCAATAATTAAATTTATGACTAAAATTAAACGGATATACAGAATGTTTCAAATAACTTATTCGGCACAGTAATCTCGAGAACTTTAACAGTTACGAAATAGATTATATTTTACAAAGGTTGTCTCATTAGAACAATATATTAATGATGTATAGTTATTTGTTAAAAACACATCGATGGCGTCGTAACACAATTTTATTTAGCCCAGCCGGGGAATCCAGTAACTTTCATATAGGACCTAGTGCTCCCACAACTGAGGACAGCCAAAAAGGGATGTAAAGTATAATTGCAATATTTTTTGTAATGACAAAAATGCAAATCATAACCATAATGTTATTAACACCTCAAAAAATAGCAATATAACGCTGTCATTTTGGAACATAAGTGGGCTTTCAAACTTATATAATTTAGAAAATGAAACAATTTCCAAACTGGCAGCGGGAGATGTTATATGCTTAAGTGAAACATGGCACTGTAACAATATTGTAAACTTGTCATCATTTATAAATAATTATACTATTTTTGAAAGTAAAGAAGTTAAGGACAAATCTAGAGGTCGAGCCAGTGGAGGTCTTATTGGGTGGTATTAATAAAAATAAGTAAATACTTATAAGTATGTACTTATAAGTACTAGCATTTACTTATCAGTATTAGCAAGAAGTGAAAGTAAATACTTATTTTCATATTAATAACCAGATGCTGATACTTACAGTAAATACTTACTTACTTATAAGTAAGTACTTACATATGAAATTCAGAAGTAAGCCGAGAGTTTGTAAAAAAAAATTGACATTTGCTGACAGTTCATTTTTATATTTATTTATTGGAAGTTGACAAACTAATCTGGAATTCAGTTCTATATCAATTTTTGAAAATTTAAAAATGTTTAATTTTGAAAGCAGCGACATGGACTAAAATATATTAATGAAAAAAGTGTTATCTTCACGGTCTTCACCAACACCAATTTGAAAACCTTATGTAATATAACTTTTCGGCTTTTTAAAATAAGGACCCGCAGTTATAATTTTTTTTGATGTTTATTTATCAAGGCCGTAACAGTGGCGTATTATCGCAGGGGGCGCAAAAATCGTACGTACGGTATCAGGGTGCAAAATTATAAATGGTCACGAGAAGCTAAAAAAAAAACAACGCAGCAAACGGCGCATCGGCTTGAGACGCAAACAAGGTTTATTCATTATTATTTCACTGGTCGGCAACATATCTTAAAAATAATTTCATTTAATAAATGAACACAGAGGACCATCTCTGGATTCATTGTTAACGCCAAGAAAGAGTTCTGTTAGCCATTCCACACTTTCGGGTGTAAAGCGATATAATTTGACAAAATTTTGTTCACTGGGATTTTCCCTACGAATTTTATCATTTTACGGACTCATACGGCGTAGAACATGTTTTTTTAAATTAATATAATCTTTTAAATTTTTGTTCGGTCTCCCATAAGCATGATAAATATCATACTTATAAATGCATAAGTAAATACTTAATTCTATAAGAATCAACTCTATTTTATTAATACAGTTTTAAGTAATTACTTATTTTGTTTATAAGTATAAGTACATACTTTTGTCAAATAAGTATTTTCTTATAGCATCAGCTTTTACTGACACTTTATTAATACGGATATAAGTACTTACTTAAAAAACTGTCAGTATAAGCATTTACTTATTTTTATTAATACCACTCATTACCTTTGTTAAGAAATATAAAAATCATTTCGTAAAATTAATTGAAGCTAGTAAGATATAGTTAATAATAGAGCTAGGAACTAATCTGTATACTCTTATAATTTTCTCGGTATATCTCAGACCAGGCTGAGGGGCCACATATGTAGATTTATTAGTAGAAAATCTTACATTATTAACACAAAAATTTCCAAATCATCAAATTTTTGTTTTTGTACTGATATATTATCATATTTACCTATTTAATAGTATCTTAATTTGCAATGTCAATCTGTTAGAATGTAAGGTCCTTTTTTGGAATTTTGCATACCTTGTTCTTAAGTTCCGTGTACAAATGTTCGTTTTGATATACTTTTATTAGGTGTAGGATGTAGGTACTGATGTATTTTCATTATCTATCTATTTAATAGTAACTTAATATTTATAGTCGGTCCGTTAGAATGTAAGCTAATTTTTTCTTGATATTTTGCATATCTTATCCTTATTTTCCTTATACAAATGTTCGTTTTGATAAACTTTAATTAGGTGCAGGATGTACCAATATATTTTCATTATTCATCTATTTAATAGTAACTTAATTTTCAATTTTCGGTCGATTAGATTTTAAGCTCATTTTTTCTCGATTTGGTGTTGTCAAATCCATTTGTATGGGCATCGCCCGAAACAAATTATTTGAATAAATAAAAAATAAAAAATTTGTAAAAAATAAATGTAAAAGTCATGAGATATGGCTGATAAAATACATGCTATAATTCTCTATTTTTGTTTACATTTGTTAAGGCAGATTTTTTTTTAGCTTTCCAACGGTGTATGTGATGAACCGGGTGAAATTTTAAAAAAGGGTCGTAGGGCTATAACATAGGAACACAGTTTGTTAATTGCCAAAAATTTCTATATTACTTTATAGGAAAAAAAAACGGAGCATATTATAAAGGAAAAAAATACGAATTTTTTGATGCCATTTCTGTTTTATATAAAACCATAAAATAAGTTTAAAAATTTGCGAAATTAAAAAATAATCCCACTATCATGAAAATGACAGTAACAAAACAGTTGTTGACTTAAGGAAGATCATTAATAAACGTTTATTTGCGTATTATGTGTAATAATAATAATAATAATAATAATAATAATAATAATAAGAATAATAATAATAATAATAATAATAATAATAATAATAATAATTTTTATTATAATTTTATTTTTATTATTATTATTATAATTATTATTATTATTATTATTATTATTATTATTATTATTATTAATATCATTATTATTTTGGTTTTTCTTCATGTTAGTGAAAAATGTGATGTTTGGAAATAAAAAATTCGTAATTTTTTTTGTCTATATTATGCACCAACTCTTCTTCCTATAAATTAATATAGAAGTTTTTAGCAGCTAAAAAACTGTTTTAAAAATTACGCCAAGTATGTCTATTTTTTCAGTCCAAAAACATACAGGAATTATTACATTATTTATACAGTAAAAACAATTAATGAATCATCAAGCCAAGTGGCTTGGCTTGAAAAAATATATCCTACCCTGGTTAGGAATATATTTATCTAGGCATAATACTGACATACTTCGCTCTATTTATTGTGTATTTTTTCTTACTTAAATTTAGGGAAAATCCTGTGGTAAATGCCCTATTATAAACCCTATCTAAAATATTTCGTTTAGTTATATATGATCTAGTTTTAATTATTTAATTACATATAGTCAGGATGGCCGAGCGGTCTAAGGCGCTGCGTTCAGGTCGCAGTCCACTTCTGTGGGCGTGGGTTCGAATCCCACTTCTGACAATCATTTTAACAAATACTACTAGTAGTAAGTAATAAAATAATAATTTGTTATTATAATTATAATCTTGAAACGCATATAAACTAGAAAGGCAATAGAGTTCATTATATGACCTTGTGTTATAAAAATAGTTATTTTTTGTTATACAGTGATACAGTTTTAGAAAGTAGTTTCAAATAATTAAAGTATTAAATATGAGCAGTCGTGGCCGAGCGGTTAAGGCGTCTGACTAGAAATCAGATTCCCTCTGGGAGCGTAGGTTCGAATCCTACCGACTGCGAGAATTTTCTTTTGCGCAATGGACTAGCTAGCTATTGTATATTAGAAAGTACCCTGGAGTTATGGGGAACTGAGAAGATAATACATAATATCTATAACACTGTCATATTTCAATTCCCTCAGGGAGTGTAGGTTCTTATCCTACTAACTGCGGGGCTATTATTTTTGTAGAACGCCAGAAAATACCTCTAAAATATTACATTACTATATATTTAGTTCTTAAATAATGTGGCTGAACTGCCAAATGAAGAATACTGAGAAAAATATATGTTAAAAGATTCATTAATATGTACACACGTATAGAGATCATTGCAGCTGCAGAGTTCATAATGTTACAAAAATAAATTAATACATGTATAAAATTCTTTGAGAATCAACTAGTCAAATAGCAAACCAAATTAAATGTATTTAAGTAGGGGAAGCAGTGTGAACTCTGCAAGGATAAAATGCAAGGATCACATATGACTCAATCCCAAGGATTTTTTGAATAAACCAGATAAACCAATGTTTGTAGAAGGCTCATCAGCTTATGCTTATGCTCAAAGTTTTCAAAGTAGCTAAAACACCTTTGCATACAGTGTATGGTAAACAAAAGTGAATAGGTTCATATTGTACACATTACAGTCATACGGACTCAGACGCTGATCATGGGCACCAAGAAAAAATTTGGAAATAATATTTTATTACAGCATCCTACGAGTACAATGTTTGTTTAAAAAAATATAAATTAATGCTTAGCACATTCGCGGACAAGACTGCAATTGCAGACACATGTGTAAGGACATGTCTGCTTTTACAGACGATATAAATGCGTCTATAATGTTCAGTGTATGCAACTGCAGACAGGTTTTCGTATTTTTTACATGTAGTTCGGAAGTATGTGTCCCATTATAACAATTTTGTTCATTGGGAAGTGTCCCTCAAAATAAATTATTTCATTTGCGCGTGCGTATGTCATCAGTCATTCTCACTGTGTGAAGTCTGCATATGCAGCCGTTTTGTGCATTGCTTATCATTAGTGTAAATGGCAGTTGACCAACTGGGTGTATGATTTCGCTTACTTCATTGTTGGTGTATATATTGTGGTATATAACAGTGCCAGTATATCATAATGGATCCACCAGAATACAAAAGACTGAAACAGTTGTTTGACGAAGTTGATCCTGATAAAGTAGTACTCGCACCAGAATCTGACGATGGTTGGGCTAGTTCTTCAGAGGAAGATCCCTTCGCAGCCTCTGATGATGGTAATCCCGTAAATGTTATTTTCTAAGGTGCAGAGAATGCTCGAAGAATGGAAGAAGAGGCCAAACCTCATGGCGTTGCCGCGGTTGTGAAGGGAAACCACCGTTATGCCAAGGAAAATGTTTCGATAATTTTCATAAATAAACAATTTTTTATTCAAGTTATACAAAAGAATATTTTTTATTTGCTTTACCTACTTGTAAGAATTATATTAATTATATTATATTAATAAAATTTTATTTTGAAAGTTAAAACTGATGTCTGCGATTACAGTCGTGACCCTCGATGGCAAAAAGGTAGAATTTATGGGACATGTCTGCAATTAAAGACACTTACTTTTTTTCGAAAATTTTAGGTGACCCATGGTACACCCAAAATAATTGTTAGTGTCCGAGAATGTGTTAAATAAATTAATGCCTTAATGCCGTCCAAAATTTTGTTTAAAAATGTTAATGATATTATTTATAATATGCGTCTCTGCTTTCATTTTATTTACATGATCGGTGATAAATTTTCATAAAAATGTATAGCTTTAAGTACCAAATGAATTCCAATTCAATTCTTAATAAATGAGAGTAAATTAAAAAAATATATTTCAACATTTATTAGTAGTTTACTAGGCCTATTTTATCTGTTATCTTAAATTTGTAAGGATTGAAGGCACTCCCTTGGAAAAACCTACTGCACAGCACACTCGTATCTAATAATTTCTGCTCTGATTTAAATTCATGCAAAAATCTTCACGAATTATTACAACATAATTTTCAAATAGCAGAAAAGTGTCCTCCACGAAAGCTTTGAGAGTTCGTGAGGTTTGGGCAGATATAGATAATCTTGACGGCGGGTCATTTTCCGGTGGGCCGATGCTGTTGTGGGCCGTTGATAGTAGCTCCAAGGAGTAGGCGAAACTATTGCGCTATTTTTTTGCTCACGGGACGCTTACTGCTAAAATTTATCGGGTCATTATTAATTTCCAGTCTACAAGTGCCCCGAGATGACGCTAAGTAAACGCCCTCGACAGTATAGATATATCGTACTTACCAAAAACTGCGAATAGAAGCAGAATGAGACCCACATAAATGCATGTTAAGCCATGACGATGATATATGTATTATTACTATACCTTACGTTCGTTCTTTAAAAAATTCATTCATGAAAATAATTTAATCAATAGAAAATTGAAAAATCATACGTCAAACATATTAGAAAAATCGCTTCTGTGCGTATATCAATATTACTATTTTCATAAGAAGTAACGAAATAAAGATTGAAGAGTATAATAATTGTACTAATGTATAATAATAATAATAATAATAATAAAAAAACATGTTTTCGCCCGGGATCGAACCGGGGACCTTCCGCGTGTTAGGCGGATGTGATAACCACTACACCACGGAAACTATATTTATTTCACTTTATATTATTTATTCCTGCAGAGAAAACAGAAGAGTTTAAAAATAACCCGTTCATGTAAATAATATTCTATTTTTACCTAATATTTGCAGTGCCTAGATTTTAAAGGTTTAAGGTGGTTCAATGAGTTCGTAAGTTCGTAGTTGCAAGTGGCAAGAGATTAACCAGGACGGCATACATCCTCCCTACTGAACGAGACGACCACCTCCTCGTAAAATATTTAATTTATATGTATTTATTATAATTTAAAGATGTATACCTGAATGTGCAATAAAAGAATAATAATAGAAATTAAAACAGTGTTGATTTTTCTTGCTTTTGAATTTGCAAAATCATAAATTGAGTCTGTCATAATATCCATTTGTCAACTTCTTCTGACGGAGTATTTTTTTACAATCTTTTATTATTTTCAAATTACTCGTTTACTTAACGAACTCTCTTCACCAACTAACTTCAGAATACTCGTATTTCAAGCAACTATTTTTTCGAAGAAGTAATTTTGAAAATTCTACCCTACTCCCGCAATGAAAATTAAGACAGATATCCTTCTACCCTACTTAGTAACGAGGCCAATAAAATGATATTTCCGTGAATTAATATGGCCGACTATTTCACTCATCATGTTTTACAACAATCAAATGCTTTATTTTGCATAGACACCGCTTATTACAGAGAATATACTCATACTAAGCGCAGTAGCGGCTTGTCAGGGTGGGCAGGTGAGGCAGTCCCGCACCAGAAAAAAATAAAGCTGTAAATAATGTAAAGTAGTATGTAAATTAAATTTCAACTAATTACATTAATCCCAAAAATTATGTTCGACTGTGTTGGGGATGGAATAAATAAAGTTTCGGACTAGCAGTCAATATTACAATTTATTCACGCCGACGTTTCGACTATACAATAGTCTTCTTCAGGGCTAGAATGGTCCAGTTGAAGGAAAAAGCACACTTGTGGATAAGCGTAGATACATACAAGTCGGACATTTAAAAAATATAAATAAATAAATAGTCTAAAAACACAGATCACAGAGTGAAAATCGTCAAATAATAAAAAATTGTCCTGGATGACTACAATAAACTAGACTGAATATAAAAAATATTTTAAAATGGTAACTGTACAGGTGTGTTTTACACCAATCTAAGGACTAAAAACACACCTGTACAGTTACCATTTTAAAATATTTTTTTATATTCAGCCTAGTTTATTGTAGTCATCCAGGACAATTTTTTATTATTTGACGATTTTCACTCTGTGATCTGTGTTTTTAGACTATTTATTTATTTATATTTTTTAAATGTCCGACTTGTATGTATCTACGCTTATCCACACGTGTGCTTGTCTTTATAAATATCAAAATAATAATTTAAGCCACTACTATAACTAATCTGTAATGCAATTCACCTAATTTACACCCTTTGAACCACATTTTGAAGTGCTTCTCAAAATAAGTAGTTTAATTGCTTAATATTGCCTAATGTTTTTGATACGGCTTTCATTCATATATGCGCTAGACAGCGCTGTTCGAAGTAGTGCTTCAAATACAAAATGCAATGAGAGGATAAAAGATAGTTACTTTACTTTCCACACGCCATTATAGAGGCCGAGACCGTACGTGAATACAATCAAACGCGGCATGCTGACAAATTTTGTAAATAAGTTCATGACATCTACTGTACATGTTGCAAGCCAGTTTAAATAATATTAACGACATAAACATAACTTAACCTGTCTAGCACTTTTATTATAATAGTACTACTAATATACGTAAAGATCACATTGCTTGAACTTGTAAATTAGTACTTTTAAGGAACCAAAATATTTCTACCGCAATTGATAGGGCAAGAAAAACTTAAATTCTCTGTCTGTCTGGCGATTTATTTTTGTACATGAAAGGGGAAAAATATGCAGCTGCACATCCCTTAAAAAATATAACTTTCAATTATAAAGCATTTGACCTTGAATAAAAAAAATTCGCCTGCGGCGCATTTTTTCTCTAGATGCCATGCCTCACCAAAGTTTTGATGCACGAGCCGCCACTGAGTAAGCGTATATTCACTGTAACCATAAGAAGAAATTGTTTGTTGTTTATTTTGCAATAAAATTTCAAAATGTCATAAATTGAATCGTTATGGTGAATGTTAAATAGTTAAATTAGTTTCATTTGTGAAATAGTCCACACGAGCATAAAAAAAATAACAGAATTTCCTCTTGGATCGACATATTGCCGCAAAACACCCCAAGACCGTCGGCAGTATTTAGGATTATTTTCGAAGCAGTTCCCCGCGTACTGGAGGGCATATCCGTACTGCTACTACTGCTGATCATTGCTATACATACAGTAGCAAAAGAAAATTCTCGCAGTCGGTAGGATTCGAACCTACGCTCCCAGAGGGAATCTGATTTCTAGTCAGACGCCTTAACCGCTCGGCCACGACTGCACATATTTGATACATTAATTTAAAACTACTATCTAAAATTATATCAATGTAACATAACTTAATTATTGTCATACAGAGACGACGAAGCCTTATATACTAGCCCAACCTTTATAGTTGATTGATTAACTTCGATGTTACGGGCAACTCTGTGTGAACGGGAGATTGTCTTGTCAGGGTCAGCAAAAATTAAATAAATAAATATATAAATATTAAGGTGGACCTTAAAATGGGTCAAATCGAATTTTAACCAGGCCGCCCACTAAAGCGGTTCCAAATAAATAAATAAAAAATTGTACTGGCAATGATTCCGCTTAATATTAATATTTGACCGTGCCTAAATGCACTTGATTTTTCCCAATTAAATAACATTGGGTTTTGACATATATTAAAACTTTATTTTTTTCCGAGGCAATAAGAGGTTTAAAAAATTCACTCAATAGTGGAATGTATACTAGAATGACCTGAGAGTATGTGAACAAAATTAAGAGTCCTAATCATTATTCTTAAGATAATTGTAGATGGTTAAACTATCGCACAAAAGCCCAAAAAGCTATTTTTGATGGATATAATGGTAAAAAGTAATGAAACACGTACATAATATATACCCTATAACAAAATTATTGGACATTAATAAAACATTTCTTATTTTACCAGGCGTCACCACAGGAACACTCATTGATAGCGAGGAGAGTGCACCACAGAGGTCATTATTAGTTTGAAATAATAAATAATTATTGTTTTGGTAAATTTGAATATTTATGTTCGACAATATACTTGAATATTTTCATATTGTCATAGAAACATAAATAAGTAGGCGCTATATATATTACTTGCTAATTCTGTGTATATAACCGTCATTTTTAAGTGTCAAGCCTGATTTCCACCGAATGTTTTAATGCTTAACCCATAATAATTTGTACATAAGGTTTAATGCATTAAAACAATTTACGATAATACCATTTCCAGCTACTTTGTTTAGTGACTAATTCGACAGATATGTCACATTTTTTTTCTTTTATTCGTAACTATAGCAGACTGCCATTGCATCAGTAATTCTTCTTTGTTATATGTCATATGCATAATTTTCCTTATCTATATCAACATGGAAAAATTAAAAAAATTAATAATTATAAAATAGACTGATAGTTGACAATTCAAATTAGAAAATTAATAAAGACAGATGACAGTTATGTATGTCCATCTCACAATTACGCTTAATCATTACGCCTTAAACCTTGGAGTTTGCAAACTTTTGTTCTTACGCATTGTTCTTAGTTCTTAAGCGTTACGCCTTATGCATAGCTGGAAATGATAGTAAACTTTGTCATATGATAAACATTTTTACACATTGTGCTTAGTTATTAATTATAGTACTTACGCATTAGGACAATCGGTGGAAATGAGGCTTTTCTCATTACTGTATTTTCTAAATTGTATTCATTAGATTTTTGTACAATCTTCTACGGACTTCTTTATTTCCCAAAATACAATAATTTATTATGACTTTTAATTTGTATAACATCGATTATGGTATAGACAAATTTATTCTTGAATAGAAAAAATCGTAACAGGATACGTGTACGTCATTGTTGACATTAAAGTATAGTCAAATTAGAGATTAGTTAAATAGACGGAACTAATTGTTAGACAGCTAATTTCTAATTATTCTTACTGGAATATTTTGTAAGATCTTAGAAAAGTTCCAATAAATCCCTTGTAGGTAAAAATACGTGAATCTTATAAAATAATTCTCGGGTAACTTTGATTTTCGAATATAATTTATATTTAGGGGACCTGAGAAAAAAACTAGATATATTTCCAGTAGCCAGTTTACTGTTCGATTTACTCTAAGTTGCAACATCGGTTGAGACAATAAACTCTAACTAATTTAGTGTTGTGTCTTATTATTTACTTAAGTATTTGGCTAAAATGTTTGTCAGAAGTGGGATTCGAACCCACGCCCACAGAAGTGGACTGCGACCTGAACGCAGCGCCTTAGACCGCTCGGCCATCCTGACTACGTATGCAATCAAATTCACATATACTAAAAATACCCAAACATTATTAACACGGCATATTACCCATTGCGGCACTGCCAATCTACTTTGTACACAGATTTCGGTAATGCTGATGTTATATTTGTACTGTGCGCGCGTTTACCAGGCGTACCTGACGGACACTCATTGCTGGCGTGAAGAGATATACAAACATATGTATTAATTATTTTGTCAGTGGAGATAATAAAGTACAATATAGTAATTAGTAATTCAGGTTTTATTTTGGAAACAAAAGCTAACAATAAATTTCTACTACTTCGCTCCTGCAATATCACATGTTTGCTTCGAGCAATATTACAGTTTGTCTATGGTTTGCATTGTACAGCGTGTTAAGAAACAAATGTAAGATATTTGGTGGACTGTGGACATACGAGAACAGAGATCAATAGTCATTTGTCGTTTGTTGCTTAAGAAAGAAGTTGACAGCAATCGGTCGAAAGAGACAATGACACTTTACCCGTCCCAGGATTTTTTTCTCAGGATTACGACATGCTAGAGGTTCAAGAAAAAAATTAGCATTAGCGTAACATATTTTACTATTGAATGTATCCTTCTAAAAATATATAATTTTACGTTACTGACATTGCCATTAATAAGTTATGGACTAATAATGGTCGTGACTCTTCAGTTTCATAGACTATTGGTTCACTAATAATAACAAATATTATCTTAATTGATTACTTATATCAGTATGGATTGTCGCGCCAGATATCATTCAAATCGAACAATGTCTTCTGTTATTATAAGCAAATTTATTTTTGTTAGATCTATGAAGCAGAATATTGGCTAAATGGTACACTTTCGAATATGTAAATCGTTTTATTTTGAGCCCAAATATCTATATTTAAGCCATTTTAGAGACCCTGTATACAGGATGATTCATCGGTCTGTCCTCTCTTTATAACTCTTTTATTTTAAATCAGATAGAAAAACTCGTCAAATATAATTTATATGATATAGTATTATCTATCTACGTACCATATCCATTTGTATACAGGGTACTCCATTTGAGCGCAACAATATGTAACTTTATATTTCTTAATGGAACACGCTATATATATTTATTTATTTTGGTAGTAAATTAGATTCCCTTTAAAAAAGCATTAAGTAGTAAGAGGTCTGAAATTATAAATTAAGAAGTTATTTACCTTTATTCGTTGAGTGATATGTTTCTATCATGTTATTATTAACAAAGTAAGCTATGGATAATTTGATCAATTGTTTCGAATTTAAACAAACAAGTTGTCCAAATACTCTTAGTTTATCATTGTTGGTGTTGATGTGAAAATGAATAATACAAATTTTAGTAAAGATGAGATGGCTAATATAATATTTATAATAGAAAAATCTATTGAAGTTGAAGGACAAGTTTTCGAGCATTTATTATAATTTTGCATTATTTAGTCTGTCACTAAATTTTAATAGCTTCTTTGGAATTAGTGTAATGTGTAAAATAAGTATGAATAAAAAAGGATCAAAATTTTATATTATATTATGGTTTTTTTCCACTCTGAACTATTATTTTTTATGAACGTAAATAACTTCTTAATTTATAATTTTAGACCCCTTATTACTTTATACTTATTTAAAGGGAATCTAATTTACTATCAAAATAAATAAATAAATAAATATAAGGTGTTCTATTAAG
>OY720453.1:49780190-49800190 GCA_963082715.1 Harpalus rubripes | reverse complement strand
TTCCAGAATATTAAACGAAGAATTATTGGGACAATCTAGAAATTTAGAACAAAATTTAGAAGAAAATTCTAGAAGTTAAGAACGAAAGTTAGAAGAAAATTTTAGAAGTTTAGAACAAAAGTTAGAATAAAATTCCAACAGTTTAGAACAGAAATTAGAGGAGAGTTCTAAAAAAACTGAAGAAGACTTGAAGAATTTAGAAGGTAAGTACGACAAGAAGATTGAAGAATTAGAGGAAAAGATTACTAAAATTACAATGTCGTCAATATCGAATTCAGATGTAGCGAAGGCAAGTTTCCAAGAAGAAAGGAAAGTAGTGAAATTTGAAACTTGTACAACAATGCACATTAAATGCCGGAATTTGATGAAAATCTTCGTGGCCGAATTATTTAAAACAAATTGAAGCAGCTGCGAAAGCACATAACTGGACGTCTAAAGAGCAGACGTTGACTGTCTCGTTGCGTCGGGAAGCCATCGACATCCTACAAACGCTGAAGGAAGAAGAATAAAAAGACTACGACCAATTATTTAAGCGGTTGGACATGCGGTATGGCAATGCGAACATTGAGCAGGTATACCAGACGCAACTGAGGAACCGCTATGAGAGTTCAAAAGAAAGCCTTCAAGAATTTGAAGTCGTTTGGTTCGTCTCGCATATCCTACAGCTCATGACAGCGTTTTGGAGTGCCTGGCCATCCAAACATATATCTACAGAGTCCGAGACAGCGAAATTCAGCAAGCACTGCTATCGGCTCACCCAAAAACTGTAGTTGACATACTTTCATATGTATTAGAACATGAAGCTGCCAAACAAGCTTCACGTAACCAATCTCGAGTGCGAAATATTGATGCCAAAAGAAAAGAATACACGGAAGATTTAAAAGAGAAAATGCGACAAATTGTAAATGAAGTGTTTGCTGAAAGAAAGAAATTTAGTTGTTGGAAAAATGCAAAAGAAGATGGAATCGACAAAAGAAGAAAAGGATTTATAAAACTAAGTCGGGTTGATGCGAAGAGGCAATCGTCAACTCGTAATCTGGTAGCCCCAGAATCCATCAGTTATGTTGATCATCCTTTCATCATCAAGCTAGTAGCATCTACGTGAATGACTCTGTTAATGGAAGGCCACTGAAAATGTTACTAGATACGGGTGCGACAAAGACTATAATTAGACCCGATTTAGTAAAGAACACAGGCAAGAAGCATCTTCAACCAACCAAGTGGAGATTACGCACGGCAACGGGAGATCAAGCTACCACATTAGGAGAAATAAATATGACCATCACTATTGTAAACACATTCTTTAAACATCGTGCGATGGTAGCTGACGTTGAAGATGAACTCGGCATGGACGTAATGAAAAAGCACGGTTTTAAACTTGACCTGAGGAATGGAGTAATAATGGTCAATGAGGAAGAATTTGTTTTAAATACACGAGAAGACAAGCCTGTGCGCGTACTAATGACCGAAGATGTTACCCTTCCAGAACGAAGTGAATCTATCGCGCAAGCACAATTAGATGGTAGTTTTTGTGAGAGGAATATTGTTATGCTTGAGCCCAAGAATGATGATGTGAAGACTGGTACTGGAGTTGTAGGAAAATCATTGACCAAAGCCAGTCAAGTAATACCAGTTCGAATAATGTACGTAAATTTTTATCCTATTGTTCTTAAGAAAGGAACAATTGTAGGAGAATGTTTGGCAGTTTCCTCGATTATTTGAACAGTGAAGGCCAATGGAAACATACCTCAGGAATTTCCGGACACTTTAATTAACCAATTATCAACATCCTTCCAAGAACTGACCGCCGACCAGAGAACCAAAGCCAAGAAATTAATTGGAAGATTTTAAGATGTGTTCCAATTTGACAAGAAGATCAACGGAAGAACTAATGTGGTTCACCATAAAATAGACACCGGCGACGCAATACCCATCTGCCAATCAGCAAGAAGACTGAAGAAGCGTGAAGAAGCGGAAAGAATTATTTAGAACATGAAAAAGGAAGGTGTGATCGAACCTTCAAGCAGTCCATGGGCTTCACCAGTAGTGTTAGTGGATGGCTCTACATGATTTTGCGTCGATTATCGTCAACTTAACAACGTGACTGGCAAGTAGATTTGGATCCAAAAGATAAGGAAAAGAGCCTTCACCATTAATACCGGACCTGTGGCAATTTTCTGTATTGCCAATTGGGCTCTGCAACGCCCCTGCAACGTTTGAACGACTCATGGAAACAGTATTGGCTGCACTATCATGGAAAACATGTTTAGTGGTAGGTAAAACATTCGAGGACCACATGAAGAATCTGGAAGAGGTTTTCCAGAGATTGCGGAAGGCTAATCTGAAGCTCAGCCCCAGAAAGTGTCACCTGTTTCAAAGGAAAGTTCATTACCTTGGACACGTGGTTTCTGATTAGGGTATTGTAATTGACCCGGAAATATAAAGGCTGTGAGAGATTGGCCAGCACCTAGAGACAAACACGAACTTATAAGTTTTCTTGGTTTGTGTATCTATTATCGACGATATGTACCTTGATTTGCCAACATATCCAAGTTACTGATAAGGCTTACTGAAGAAGGTCGAATATTTATCTGGGAAATGGACTGCAAAGTTGCGTTCAAAGAACTGAAACATGTTGTGACAAGCGCACCTGTTCTGAGTTATGATTTACCTAAACAAGAGCTCATACTAGACACAATGCCAGCAACGTGGAAATTCGTGGCGTTCTTTCCCAGATACAAGACGGACATGAGAAGGTTATTGCCTATTCTAGTAAGAGCTTTTCAAAAACAGAGAGGAATTATTGTGTTACTAGAAAAGAACTCATACTAGTCGTGAAATCCGTGTCTAGATGGATTGAAAGACTACAGGAATACGATTTTAAAATCGAGCATACGACAGGTACCAGCCATCGTAATGCCGGCGCATTGTCCAGAAGACCATGCCAAGATGATTGCAAGCATTGTAGTCGACTAGAAGACAAATTTTCTATCGTCGCCAGGACCACAGTAGTCGACGATAATTGGCAGCTCGATGGACTACGCGAAGATCAAGAAAAAGACTCGACTTTGAAAATTATACTGGAATGGAAAGCAAAGGAGAGCAAACCAGTATGGGAAAATGTTGCATCGCACTCACCGAGTGTAACATCGTACTGGGCGCAATGGAACTTTATGGTGATTGAGGATGGCCTGTTAGAGCGTGTGGTAGAAAATGCTGATGGTACTGAGAAGAGAACTCAGTTAGTTATTCCTAAGAGAAGAGTACCAGACGTGTTGAAAGAGATCCATGACAGGTTAACTTCACGGAAGATGTTAAAGATTGGTGCAAGAAATGTGTGGTTTGTGCTAGAAGTAACGGTCCGCATAAACGACGAAAAGCTCCAATGCGTCAGTACAACGTTGGCAGTCTATTTGAGCGTATTGCAATTGATGTGGCTGGACCATTCCCAGAAAGTGACGAAGGAAGTAAATACATCGTAGTTGTCATGGACTACTTCACCAAATGGGTTGAAGCGTATCCATTACCCAACCAGGAAGCCACCACGGTCGCTGAAACTTTAGTTAAAGAATGTATATACCGATACGGAGTACCTCATGAACTCCACTCCGGCCAGGGAACAAATTTTGAGTCTGCCGTTTTCCAAAATGTCTGTAAGATATTAGTAATTAATAAAACTAAAACAACTGCATTACATCCGCAGTCTGATGGCATGGTTGAACGAATAAACAGAACGATCAACCGATATTTGTCGAAGGTAGTCTCCAACCACCAAAGAGACTGGTACCGACATCTCCATCTGTTCCTTCTAATTGTTCTTCCGTGCATGAAACAACAGGACAAACTCCTGCGAACATCTTATTCGGGCGTGAGTTGCGCTTACCATGCGACTTGGTGTTCGGCAGTAAACCTGAGGAAATCTGGACGGGGAAGATTACGTTACGGAGAAGAATGGATGAGATTCATGAACAAGTCCGTACGAACATTCAAGTTGCCAGCAACCGAATGAAGGACTGGTATGACATCAAGGCCGAAAAGAATGGATATCAACCTGGGGATTTAATGTGGCTTTACAACGTACAAAGACGTCGCGGTTCGGCGAGACGAAAGAAGAACACCGACACCTATTCACCGTGTCTTTAGATCATTCCCTCGGTCACTGCGTATCAGAAGACCTAAAGATGTCCCGCAGCATAGCTTGTCTTTAAACAGAAATTTGGGCGACTACAAAAATTGGCCAACCAACGTACAACTGTTGGGAAAACGCTGCGCCTGAGGGATAGCAATGCAGACCATCAGCAGTACATCTATTACCTGGTCACAAAACCACTCTCGTACCAGAAGCCGTCGTATCGTAGCCTGTGGAACTCGCTGTGCGATTTGAGGGATGATCTGCTAGAGAATGACATTTTGAAGCTAGCCGTACCAAAGTTAGGCTGTGGTCTAGATGGTTTAGATTGGAGGATTGTTAGGAACATGATTGAAATCCTCTTCTGTTTAACCGGCGTTGAAATTCTTCTCTGCAGCTTTAATCCTAACGGACATAAAAAAGAATTCGAGCGACCAATCGACTGTTATTTCTTCAAAACTTCGAAATGCACCAAGGGTAATGCATGCAGATTTCATCACGAACTGTTTCGGGACAAAACAGTCTTAAGTAGGGGGCAGTATAATGTGCAGCGCCCGCCATCACCGCCACTGTCGCCGCTGCCGTCGCAGCGAAAAGCGAGTGTCTGTTTTTAGCGATGACGCAACAGACTTGTCCGAACCTGCTAAATTACTCGATTGATGTAATCTATTGTGTTTGAGTTTTTATCTGAAATAGTGTTCTAGAAATTTCTCGAATACAAATGCCGGAGTATATAAGCACTGTTAGCGAAGGCATTGGACAGTCTTATATAAATAAGCGTCGCGTATTGAATAGTTGGTGATATAAAAAGATAGTCGACAAGTGATAAACATAAATAAATATAATGATGAGAAGAAAATATATTTCTGGACTTCAGTCAACTTTTATTTATCAACCCGACCAGTTTCGACACCCCATGTGTCTTCCTCAGGGGCTACAATTACAGATTTAAACAAAAATACATTAAAATACATTGTAACTTAATTTAAATACTTAATTACTTACATGATTTTTAGTAAAAGTTTATGAAAAATGTTGCATACTATAAAAATGTTGAATGCAGTATAATTAGAAAGCATGGATAATTATTATTTGTATAAAAAATAACTTATAGTTAAATAAATTTAACAGTCGAAAAAATAAATAAATAAATGAAACATAGAAATTGTACATTTATACAAATTGTACTGTTTTTATACAAATAATAATTTTCCATGCTTTCTAATTATACTGCATTCAACATTTTTATAGTATGCAACATTTTTCATAAACTTTTACTAAAAATCATGTAAGTAATTAAGTATTTAAATTAAGTTACAATGTATTTTTGTTTAAATCTGTAATTGTAGCCCCTGAGGAAGACACATGGGGTGTCGAAACTGGTCGGGTTGATAAATAAAAGGTGACTGAAGTCCAGAAATATATTTCCTTCTCATCATCCATTCCCAGTCAAGAAATTTTACCTAACTCCCATAAATAAATATAGTTATATAAATAAATAAGGGAGTTATATATTGTTTAAATAAATAATCTTAGTGTTTAAGTGTTTTATAATATTTTTAGTCTTAATTAGTGTTCAATATTTGTTTAATCGTAGTGTTCATTATATTTATCATCTTTTAATATCTATCGTTATTTTAATTAATAATAATTGTCTAATATTTACGCTTTACTCAAATAAATAAAATCGTTACAATATAGAGTTACAAAATTATAAAGAAATTAAATTTCATAAATTAGCCAGCTATGCTATAACATTGTAAACAGCTGCTATATTAAGAAAATTATGATTGGAAGGTGTCAGTGTCAAGTGCAATTAACATAGGATGTTTGTGTTTATAATTTTACTGGAAATATAGGATCTTTTGTTAAAATCTTTATGTATGGAATTTGTATAAAATATATACAACTGCCAGAAGGTAATATACGAAAAGAAACAGAATATTTTGCAAGGATTTTTTTGTATGAAATTTGTACAAAATACATAGAGCTGACGGAAGGTAATGTGCTGGTCACATGAGATTTTTAAATAATAATCGCCATGTTTTAACTCAGCGTCACTACATTCATCCAAATATCTTGTGATCTCGTGGAAATGTGATCAGTGTGAATCAACACACTCGTATATTGCTCATAAATACATAATTGACTTTTGACTTTAAAGATAAGTACACTAATTAATACATACCTACGTACACATATTTTATATATCGGAGTAATTTTTTATTAAGATCAGAAGAAAAACTAATTACTTTTTGTGGTCTTATTATTGTAATCAATACATGACATTGTAATTATTTATTATTATAAAAAAATCTTATGTGGCCAACACATGACCTGTTAATTTCGTGTTTGAAATAGCAAGGAGCTTTAAGTAAAGTACCACTTCCAGTTGCTCCTTTGTAAACAAAATCTAATTATTTGTTGTTCAAATAAATAGAAAAGTCTGTAATACCAAATTTTGGATTATATTTTGTTTTTTCCTCAAAAATCTGTGAAGAGCTCCAAATTAAGTACACTTGCTGTTTATCATATAGGTATAATCAAAATCTAATGTTGTTTCAAATTATACGAGTTTTAAATACCAAATTTCAGCAGTTTTAAATCATGTTTTAATATATTTTTTCACAAAAATCTGTTTTTAGCTTCCTGTAAAGTAGTTTATCAATTTAAAAAAAACATCTAGTATGTCGTTCTCATTAATATAAAAGTCAAATACCAAATTTGAAAAATTTGGATTGTATCAATTTGCATTTCTCGAAAATCTGTTCAGCCCTTCAAATAAAGTATCACTTCCGGTTTATCAATTTTAGCCAAAATCTAATATGTTGCTTCCCTTTATATAGAAATCGTAAATATTAAATTTGACAAGTTTTGGAATATATCCTATTATATTTTTCAGAAAAATCTGTTCAGAGCTTGATGTAAAATATCACTTCCGGTTTAGTAAAAATTCAATCATGTCTTTCACATTCATATAAAAATCTTAAATACGAAATATGAAAAGTTTTGTAATATATCAATATATTTTATTACGAAAATCTGTTGAGAGCTTCAAGTAAAGTATCACTTCCGGTTAATCAATTTTAGCCAAAATCTAATATGTTGCTTCCCTTTATATAGAAATCGTAAATATTAAATTTGACAAGTTTTGGAATATATCCTATTATATTTTTCAGAAAAATCTGTTCAGAGCTTGATGTAAAATATCACTTCCGGTTTAGTAAAAATTCAATCATGTCTTTCACATTCATATAAAAATCTTAAATACGAAATATGAAAAGTTTTGGAATATATCAATATATTTTATTACGAAAATCTGTTGAGAGCTTCAAGTAAAGTATCACTTCCGGTTAATCAATTTTTTAAAAAATCTAACATGTCGTTCTCATTAATATAAAAATCTTAAATACCAAATTTGAAAAGTTTTGGAATATATCATAATATATTTTTCACGAAAATCTGTTGAGAATTTCAAGTAAAGTAACATTTCCGGATTATCAATTTTATCCAAAATTTAATATGTTGTTTTTTTTTCATATAAAAGTCTTAAATACTAAATTTGACAAGTTTTGGACTATATCAATATATTTTTCACGAAAATCTGTTCAGAGCTTCAAGTAAAGTGTCTCTTTTGGTTTATTAATTATAGCCAAAATCTAATACCTATGTTGTTTCCCTTGATATAGAAGTTTCAAATACTAAATTTGAAATGTTTTGGATTGTATTTTAATATAGTTTTTCATTAAAAACTGTTATGGGCTTCAAGTAAACAATCACTTCCGGTTATCCAATTTTACCCAAAATCTAATCAACTTTTTAAATGAATGCAGAAAACTTAAATACGAAGTTTGTTATAACAGTTATCGTGGACAAAAAAATCGTCTCACACACACTCACTCACACACACACACACACACACACACACACACACACACACACACACACACACACACACACACACACACACACTCACACACACGACCGCCCGCCCGCCCGCTAGCTATCAACAGATTTTCGTGAAAATTATGGTAGGATATATTCCAAAACTTATCAAATTTAGTATTTAAGACTTTAATATAAGCAACATATTAAATTTTACCTAAAATTGATAAACTGGAAGTGATACTTTACTTGAAGCTCTGAACAGATTATCGTGAAAAATAAATTGATACAATCCAAAACTTTTCAAATTTGGTATTTACGACTTTTATATTAATGAGAACGACATACTAGTTGTTTTCTAAAATTGATGAACCGGAAGTACTACTTTACTGGAAGCTAAGAACAGATTTTCTTGAAATAATATATTAAAACTTGATTCAAAACTTCTCAAATTTGGTATTTAAAACTCGTGTATAATTTGAAACAACATTCGATTTTGACTATACCTACATATATGATAAACCGGATGTTGTACTTAATTTGGAGCTCTTAACAGATTTTCGAGGAAAAACAATAAAATATAATCCAAAATTTGGTACTACAGACTTTTCTATTTATTGGAACAACAAATTAGATTTTGTTTACAAACGATCAACTGGAAGTGATACTTTACTTAAACTCATTGCTATTTAAACATGGAACTGACGGGAGAGCATGTGTTGGCCGCATCAGATTTTGAATTTGAATGAATTTGATATTCACATCACTGTCAAATCTGTCAAATTCATGTCAAAAATTTCGTTAAAATATATTTAATCGTTAAACATGAAATAAATACGAGTACGATGCTAAATTAGAACATATATAAGAATATAAATTTGACAATTAAGTAATTAAAATAATTAAATATCAATGACGATAACAAGAATAACCTAAAAACTGTCAAATAAAAACAACAAACTGTTTTGTGTGAGCTCGTATTTAAAGGCCTTGCCTCATACAATCGCAAAGGAACGGCTTCTAGACTAATGATACAAATAACTCCTATCATTCAACATTATATTTGGCAGATTATTTGAACAAAAAAACAAACGGTGTTATTATAGATTATAGCTACGGAAGGTTAAAAGTTACTATAATTCACAAATATTTATATTAATTATAAATTTATTAGGTTTCATGGAACGAAGTAATAAAATTTTTAAAGTTCAAAAATAAAATTTTTCTCGGAGCAGCAAACACTTTCTTCTATCTCTATTGAATATTTTGTGCCACTCACTATAAACTTCTGCGATTACTTATTTGTTCAGACTTCCCTCAGTAAGATATGTATTCTAATTTATTTTTTAAATTGTAGGAATATGTCGCTTGGTAGGTAGTACATTTGATATTATGTGCTCATTTATCAGACTAGGTAAAGGGTTACCTACGTCGTATATACTATATAAAGTTGCGTCACAATATAAATTTCAACAGTAGTTGTACTCCTCAGCGGTACCTTTGATCTAGCGATGCGACAGCACACTGATTAAGCTCTGCCTCCTAGTTTACAGACACGAAATAATAAATGATGATAAAACTATGCACTCTGTTAAATTTTTACACCCGAGCTGTGCATGTTGACGACAATACAGAAAAACTAACTGTCTTCGAAAGTTTTTCTTATCTTACGCAGAACTGCAAAACTAAAACTTATACACAAAAAGGCAGAGCTAACACATTCGAGGTCAAATATATAACAACTGTTTATATTTATACTGTGGTTATGTATTCTTAATAATCGGCTAACCGATTATCAAAGTAAGTTTAACCGTTTAATCGATGTCTATATCTTTTAAACCGCAGTAAACGGATAATCAGGTAAATTGAACAGTAAATTACAGTTATATGGAATATTAATAAAGTTATATATTTACTTACCCAGGCCATCTTGATGCACCCGAGTCCACCCCCAACCACCATGTAGACAGGGATATGGGGCTCCTGCGGACAGTCCCGCAGGAATTGGATACCTGCAACAAGCAACAAATAAATTACCACCGGGATCCGAACTTTCTTATAGATTTATTGATGTCTCGCGCCATTTCTTTACAAATACATCTAAATATTTTAAACCTATGACTTGTAGGTATGTTCGAAGGAATAATTTTTTTTAAAGAGATTCACTCATGATAAATGACATTTGTAAAGAAAATGTTTAACAGGTGTAGGTGGAAGGTAGAAAATGACAAGTTTGTCAATAAGTGAATACTTCGAAATATGTTTCTTATGAAATGGGCAGACATACCTTTCAGTTTGGAAATGAAATTAATATACATTAAATACCGCGGGAAATAAAAATCGCGACGAACAAAAAGCTAATTATTATTATTATAATTGCAAATTTAATGAATTTACATTTTCAATTTACCAGTAAAAAAATATGTAACACAACAAAATGCAGAAACACACTACAATAAAAATTCGATTTATATGGTATTTTTTACCTCCCGTCATACCGTAGGTAAGGGAGGTAATGTTATCGATCTAAAAATTTGATGGTGAGTTTTCAGTGAATAAGCACGAATTTGGGTCCCCACAATACGTTTTTACTATTTTTATGATGATGTCTGTGTGTGTGCGCGTGTGTGTGTGTGTGTGTGTGTGTGTGTGTGTGTGTGTGTGTGTGTGTGTGTGTGTGTGTATGTGTATGTGTGTGTGTGTGTGTGTCTGTCTCTCTTTCTCTCTCTCTTTTTCTCTCTCTCTCTCTCTCTCTGTGTGTATGTATGACGATTTTTTCGTTCACGATAACTCTTATAACAAATATTTCTATTTTCCGTATTTAAGCTTTCTGCATTCATATAAAGAGTTGATTAGATTTTGGGTAAAGTTGGATAATCGGAAGCGATACTTTACATGAAGTTTCAATGAAAAACTAAATTAAAATATAATCCAAAACTTTTCAATTTTAGTATTTAAGACTTTTATATCAAGAGAAACAACATATTAGATTTTGGCTAAAATTAATAAACCAGAAGTGATACTTTATTTGTAGTTCTGCAAAGATTTTCGTGAAAAATATATTATGATATACTCCAAAACTTTTCAAATTTGGTACTTAAGATTTTTATAGTAATAAGAACGACATGTTATATTTTTCTAAAATTGATAAACTGGAAGTGATACATTACTTTAAGCTATGAGAAGATATTCGTGAAAAATATAATATGATATGTTCCAAAACTTGGCAAATTTATTATTGGACACTTTTATAAAAAGAGAAGCAACATATCTTGGCTAAAATTGATTGGCTAAAATTGATAAACCGGAAGTGATTTTTTATTTGAAGCTCTGAGTAGATTTTCGTGAAAAACAAATTGATACAATCTAAAACTTTTCAAATTTGGTATTTAAGACTTTTATATTAATGAGAACGACATACTAGATCTTTTGTAAAATTGATAAACCGGAAGTACTACTTTGCAGGAAGCTATAAAAATATTTTCTTGAAAAAATATATTAAAACATTTCAAAACTTCTGAAATATTGGTATTTAAAACTCGTGTATACTTTGACTACACCTATATGTTAAACCAGAAGTGGTACTTAATTTGGAGCTCTTAACAGATTTTCGAGGAAAAGCGTAATAAAATATAATCTAAAATTTGGTAGGTATTAGAGACTTTTCTATTTATTGGAACAACAAATTAGATTTTGTTTATAAACGATCAACTGGAAGTGATACTTTACTTAAAGCTCATTGCTATTTTAAATATGGAATTGATGGGAGGTCATACATTGGCCACATCAGATTTTTTATTAATAAAATTTATTCCAATAATGAAAAAAATCTTATAACATAAAAACATGATTATGTTTTTAGTTTAACCCGAAGATAGGTACAAAAGGTGAATCAAGGCTGCGGATAATTTAGTGAATGTATAAAGGGCTCAGAGCACAAGTAGGCAAAGAGCATATTTGGAAACTCTTATTTCTATACATACAACAGAAAGATAAAAGTACCTAAGTATTTTTCCGTTCCATGATACCAATTCAATAATTCATAAGTATAGCCAACAGTGGCAGCCTAGCTGCCTAGTTACAGTGTTCATTTTAAATGGACCACAAGAGCTACAAAGTTCAATGGACAAACAATTTCTAGTTTATATAACTAATGTAATGAATAAAAAAAAAATAGATTATAGAAATACAGGACTCAGATTTTATATTTTGCTTCGCATGTCGATTATATTATTAACTGTCACCACAAACAAAATATTTACTTATTTCTTTCACTTTCATTGCAATCTAATTACACAAATAGCATACCTATATAAATTTTTCCATTTGTGGTACTCTCATTATAAATAGTCATATTTAAATAATATTAATAAAAAATAAGAAAGCAGGATATCGACAGAACGATATAGATAGAAATTTAGTGGCAGGGGAAGAAAAAGTTAAGAGATGAAGGAAGCATTTTGACGAACTGTTTAATGTGGAAACAGAAACAGATATGGAAGACATAGATGCACCAATGCTTCCATTAAATATTGAAGTCACAAGTCCTCTAGAAACTTCGATCATGGAAGAGATAATTAAAATAATAGAAGGACTCAAAAATAATAAAAGCGCGGGAGAAAATGGAACTGTCGCAGAAATTTTTAAAAAACGGAGGCGAAGAGCTTAATCTAACAATATGTTATATAATAAAAGATGTTTGGGAAAAGGAAACTATGCAACAAAACTGGAAGGAAGCGAAAATTACGATAATTATAGAGGAATAGCATTACTCGATATCACATATAAGATATTGGCTGTATTGTACGTTATAGACTTATAGCGTTTTCCATTTATATATTTAGTGCGTACTTTTTGCACTGAATGCATAAATCGTTTTCCATTTATATTATCAGTGCGCACCAACTGAGTTTTGCGTGTTGCACTTTCGAGCAAACTGAACCTTACTCAGTGCGCACTTCTTTACACTTTACACAAAATAAAAACAAAAATACAAAAAACAGAGTAATCACGTACATTTATTTTCTTTTCATTTGTTTGTACTTATCATTAATTTCACTTATCGTTATCGGTACTTTCTCAGTCGCTGTCTCGATCACTATAGTAGGTCCATAAAAAATAAACTCTCCCGAAACTTTACAAATATCATCAAGCTTTGGCCACACGAGTTGTCTTTCAAAAAACTTGACAATGTATCCATTATTTACAATTTTAATAATTAATAACAAAATTTTCCACTTTTCGACAGAAAATAAAACAAATAAAATTTTAAATATAACGTTTAAATGATTTCGTGACTAGTCAGGGATATGAAACTTTCGTGTGGCAGTTGTGGAGTGAAAATAGTACTTTGGCTCCGATTTCATAATCATCATCTTCTTTATCAGCTAAATCATAGTATTTCATGATTTTTCTACTCGTACTAAGAGTTGATATTGCAACAGCAACACAATTCCAACTATGTTCTGGAACATCTCCAAACTATTAGTGAGCTGTTGCGCATCATGGAAAGCTTTTTCACAGTGATGTGATTACAATAGCCTTGCATAGTTATTGGTTTTTGTATTATTTGTTCTTCTCTAATACAAATTAAAATACCATTACGATCATTTATGTAATTATTAATAGTGGATATTCTATCTCTTCTTCAAATAATATCCTTAATGCTATAATTAACTACAGTTGAATACGTCGTGGTCATGGATCTAGTTGCTCTGAATGTTTTCGCACGTTTGCCTACTTAAAAGATGAGGAAGGAACATGTCACTTTTCAGATTCGGATTTTTACGAAAATTGGTACAGATGTTGATAAGAGCATGAACATTTAACTCTAAACATTGATAACAATTTGACAAAATAAAGTCAGAGATTTTCAGATATTTATAGTCTGCTATCCATTTTCGACAAATACGCAAAAAGAACACACAAAATTATATTTTGTTTAACCGTCATTTTTTCATCTGAGGTAAGGTCCAAGTAAGATGTTACAGAAAACTCTATTAACTTGAGATAAGCCGTTGTACATTCACTCTCATGGAATTGGATTACTGGTTCAGAACACAACTTTTCCGCAGACTTGAAGCACATTTTGTCTTCTCCTTTTAAATCCAAGGATGCGTGCACATTCGCAATTGTCACTTGAACGTCCACAAAAATCCACGAACATCCACAGAAATCTATAGACATGCGTAGAAATCCGTAGACATCTACGGATAACCATGAACATCCATGGGAATCCATGGAACTCCACATTTGTGTACACCAAAAATCCACAGTTGTTTACTTCTCGAGGAGAATTATGTAGAAAAACTATATAAATTTTTATCTTGTAAGTAAAAATAAAAGGTTTAATTTTTACAACGGCAATGTCCTTTTAGTTTTTAACTTTTTAAAATTATATAAAACCTCCATTTCCAATTTTTTAAACCATCAGCATTCCATAAAAACAGAACTATAATTACAGTAATAAATATCCCTGATGTATTTCTTAAGTTCCACCTTGCAATATCTTACTCAATATTTTATTTTCTACGTTTCGTGCTAGGCATCCAGCAATTTATATCTGATTCCTGATCAAGTGCTCTGCTGCTAGCTTGCATGCGTCCTGCTCGTGCACTTTCGTTTTTACGCCGGAAATTAACGAGATATTATCGTGTGTGCAGAAATTAAATCATGCAACCCTTCCGCTACTTCAAGCTCGCTGTAAAATTACGACAATGTTGCATGTGCATTGAATGTACGCAATTGTTTTGATATATCGTGATACGAAGTACGCTTAATGAAATGGTTCACTTCGCTTTGCTTTGCAGAGTAATGAATTTGTATAATGAACTTTATATTGTAGGATTGTATGAAAATTACTGCGGAACTCCGAAGACGCAATAAAGAAGGATTGTAATTTGCGACTTATTGGAAATGTGTGTACTGTAATCAAATATATTTATTTAATTAAATACCGTCTCCGTTTCGCATTTATAGAATTGAATTAATTAATTTAAATGACAAGAATCCGACTGTACAGTTGTCTCAAATCCGATGTTTTTTTAAGTTATCTCGGGCAAAACCGTTCCCACATTGATTTTTATGTAAAAGCCGAGAATAACGTAGTTTTGCGAGTATTAGATTTTTTGGAAATTTAATAATTCTCGAGATATAACTCAAATATAATATTTTTTTAAGGGAACCTATGTTGAAAATATTCCCTCGTTTTTCCATACTTTCCCAAGTTTTTCAATGATAGGTACTAAACATGTCCTTATGATTTAAATATAATAAATCATGAATTACTAATTTATTAAACAAATGAAAAATGAATTAAAGATAATAGTTCTTATATATGATTCTATATCTATTAAATAAAAAAAAATAACCTAACCAATTATGTACTTTTACTATTCAAATTATTTTAGTTTCGACGTCATTGTTGGCTTTGAAACAATTCCCAAAATATGGTTTAATAGGTACGCTTTCTGAGGTATACAAATACAGTATGTTCAGAAAAAAACCTAACTCGGAGTAGACTGTGAACAGAGAAACGTATGTTTGATCATTATTCAATTAAATTACTTGAGATTTTTTGAACACACTGTTAAATAAATGAATAAAAACATGGTTAAAAATAAACAAATGTCAATTTTTCCATTTGTTTCTTAATATATATATTTTTTCTCCAATGATTTATTAATTAATTTTTATTTATACCTAAAACAAAAGAATCAGGGCATGTTTTATATTGTCGAAAAGCTTAAAAAATAAGAAAACGAAATTCAACATTTACAAAAAAATATTTTTTGTTCGCTTGCCAGAAAGTAACCATTTTCGTGTCTATTTTGCGTGCGCAAAGTGGTTCATTTCTTTACAGTTCAACAGAATGTGCGCACTGCCTGTTCGCGGTGTTATGAAATAAACCACACGCAAAACAGGACACTTTTTAGACACTCTGGACAAAAATGTTCTGTGTACCTTGAATGCAAAATGACATTGCCGCTCTCGCATCATTAAAGCTCTTAGCTGCGCTTCGAGTCACAAACTTTATACTCGTGCAAAAATGTAGCATTTTACACCCTTAGTACACAAATAACTATTTTTTACGTCTCTTAAAAAAGTACACTTTTTTCATTAAAAACAAATATGTGTTTTTTTAATACATAAAAGTGTGAAAAAGTGTACTTCTTTAACGCTGCGGAGTGAAATAATGAAATGCTATGGCACTTTTTTTTCACAATTTTATTACAGACGTAAAAAAATTGTATGCAACTTGTGAGTAATTTATATCTTATTTTGCACTCGAAGGATTTGCGCTCTCGCCTTCGGCTCATACGACAAATTTTCCTTCTCGTGAAGATAGATATACTTTGCTCACTTGTGTTTGTGTGTGTGTGTGTGTGTGTGTGTGTGTGTGTGTGTGTGTGTGAGTGTGTGTGTGTGTGTGTGTGCGTGCGCGTGCGCGTGCGTGTGCGTGTGCGCGTGCGTGTATGTGTGCGTGTATGTGTGTGTGTGTGTATGTGTGTGTGTATGTGTGTGTGTATGTGTGTGTGTGTGTGTATGTGTGTGTATGTGTGTGTGTGTGTGTGTGTGCGTGTGCGTGCGTGCGTGCGTGTGTGTGTGTGTGTTTTTACCTTCCGTCACCTTTAGGTAAGGAAGGTATTGTCTTTGGTCAAAAAATTCGGTGGTGAGTTTTTGATGAATAAGCACGTTTTAGGGTCCCTAGAATACGATTTTGCTATTTTTACGATGATGTCTGTACGTGTGTGTGTGTGTATGTATGTGTGTGTGTGTGTGTGTGTGTGTGTGTGTGTGTCTGTGTGTGACAAAATTTTCTAATGCGATAACTCTAATACTACAATTCCAAAAATTATAATTCTTTCGTATTCCTCTTCGTTACATCCATGTGAAGAGCTGATTAGATTTTGGTTATAATTGGTCAACCGGAAGTACCCTCATTTGAAGATTTTAACAGTTTTTCTTGAAAAAACGATGTTAAATATCATTTTTTCACATTTAATGTTATTATATATATTAAAGAATTATTTATTCTCTATACGATTTGAATGCATTTTATACTTCATATTAAATGGACATAGAATTAAAAAATTATAAAGACATTAAATATCATGTATATTAGTCAGCTTTGCTATAACTCTGGAAACAGCTGCTACATTAAGAAAATAGAAAATTCTGATTGAAAGGTGTCAGTGTCAAGTGCAGTTGACAGTATGTTTATGTTATAATTTTACTGGAAATATAGGATCTTTTGTTAGAAACTTTCTGTTTTGAATTTGTATAAAATACATACAACTGCCTTAAGGTAATGTACAAGAAATATAATCTTTTTCAAGGAACTTTCTGTATGACATTTATACAAAATACATAGAACTGATGGAAGGTAATGTGCTGGCCACATCAGATTTTTTTTATTTAACAAAACTTTATTGTCAGCATGCTCCATTACAGAGTAATACTACATGCTTTGAAATTCTTAATTATTTCTAACAGTTATTTCCTTATCTAAACTTATATAATTACATTTTATTTAATTTAGCCTAGTACTTTAGTTTTAGTTCACTTATTTATAATAGATCAAAATTAATTTTGTTCACAAATTGCAAAAATATTTTCAAATGTTTATTCATAAGTTCTTGTTTTGATATGTCCCAGTCACCGCCACGCCGCAATAATGATTCAATGAATATTTTTCTTTGATTTCTAAGTTTAATACAATTATAAAGTAAGTGATCCACCGTTTGATCACCATTATTACATGAACACTCCGAAGTGTCACTAATTTTGAACCTCTTCAAATAACTCTTTAGTCTACCATGTCCCGTCGTCATAACTGTAAAGTTGGGAGTTACAGGAATTTTAAGCTTTAGTCTATTTTTAACATCCGGAAAAAATGCCCACGTTTGTCGTCCCTTGCTACTTTGGGTCCATTGATTTTGCCACTTTTCCAAAGATTTATTTTCTATCTCTGTTATTATTACACTTCTTGGAATTTTGTTGTACTTAACCCTTGTATTAGAAAGTTTTGTTGCATCGTTAGCCAATTGATCCGCCATTTCGTTTTCCTCTATTCCGCTGTGTGCTTTAACCCATTCGTAGCATATTGTCCACCCTCTACCTGAAAGCAAATTCATTTTTCTTCTTACTTCTTCAATAAGTCTACTGTGATTTTTCCTATTTTTAAAAGAATCTAGTGTAATTTTACTATCTGTGTATATTACTAATGTCCGATGCACATATTCTATTCTGTTAAATTTTTCAATTTCCTCTAAAGTTCTTAGTATTGCTAAAGCTTCGGCCTGATTATTACTACATTTTTGGTAAATTTTTTCTTGGATACTGGCAATAATTTTATCTCCATTAAATATAATAGCTCCTAGTCCTACTCCTGATTCCATTTTACTTTCATCAGTGTAAGCATTAAAAGTAAACTGTTTATTTGGTTCAGCTTCTAGTATTTGTGGAATTTCAGTTGGATGCAGCCATTCTTCTTTTGGTGTCGGAGTGTCATACATGCTATAATTAATATCTATACCTTTTGTTGCTCTGTAGATCTCATTTATTTCTTGTAATTTAAATATGATTGGTATTACTCCCCCAACTATACACGATGCCTCATACGATAATGTCCTACACGCCTTTGCAATTCGTATATTTATTAGTCTTTGTACTTGTATAATTTTTTGTTCATTTTTCTTCTTATTTAAAGCCTTTATCCACACCGGTATACCATATGCCAAAAGCGGGAGTATAGCTCCGTTATAAATTATTTTCAATGCTTCATGTTTTTTTTAATCCCCATGTGACACGAGCTGATTTTAATAATGCATTAATGAGATTTTTACATTTCTTAGTTATGTGTTCTACATGTTTATCGAAACTAAAATTTTCATCCAAAATTACACCCAAATATCTTATTTCTTTAGTTTGTATTATTAATGCATTATTTAAATAAACTTCAACCTGTTTCCCAATTACATTTCTTAGTTACCAATAATACTTGTGACTTTTGTTCATTAAATTTCATTTTATGATCATCTGCCCAAGTTTCAATTTTGTTAATTTCTAAATTTATTATGTTTTCTGCCTCTAAAAGTGTCTTACCTTTTGTAACAATTAATAAATCGTCTGCAAATGCCACTACTTTTGTCTTTTTTGTATATTTGATGTTAAGTATAGAATTATAGTTAATATTCCAAAATCCTGGCCCGCAGCACGATCCTTGTGGATATCCTTTGCTTACAGATTCTTCTAGATGGACGCTGTTTGTCTGTAATATGGCTACCCTGTCTTTAAAATAGTTTTTCGTTAAGTTATATAAATTTTTCGGACACTTGTATTCTTTTAATGCGCACAAAATTGATGGCCACCATGCAGCATCAAAAGCTCCTTGGACGTCTAGACTAACAATTATTATTACATCCTTGTTTCTCAATCCTTCTTCAACGAAGTTCGTAACCGTCAGCATTGCATCAATAGTACTTGTTTGTGGTGTAAATCCAAATTGATAATTATTCAATATTTTATTGGTATAAAAATTATACATAATTCGTTCTATTAACAGTTCTTCAAGAATTTTGCCTCCTATGTTCAATAGGCTTATAGGTCTAAATTTTGATAATTCATTACTTGCTTCCTTTCCTGGTTTTCCTATAGGTATTATCATTGTTCGTTTTCACATTTTTGGGATCTTTCCTCTTTTTAAACATTCATTGTAAATGGATGTTGTAAAAAATGGTAATGTGTCGTATACTTGCTTAAATACATTGCTATCTATTCCATCTTCTCCAGGTGCTTTTCCCACATTCATATTTTTAATAACATCCCCAACTTCAGAAACGGAAAATTCTTTATCATTCTCAGTAAAAATAGGTTCTTCACTTATTTCTCTCATTTTTTTGTGTTTAGGACTATCTGTTCCTTCATTATCTGTTTGTACAAAGTATTTAATTATACATGTTAGTGTTTCTTTCAGGTCATTAGT